>CAJUYG010003262.1:0-22692 GCA_910591675.1 Galerucella calmariensis
TCGAATCCCGGCCGGAGCATATGAATCGCTGCTTCGTAAACGAGAGAGAGACTAAGGAGAGAGCACAAGCACGCAAGCAAGGCAAATAACGAAGCAACGTAACATAACGTAGCGTAACGTAACGCGTAACGGTCAGATATTTTGCGTCGCGACTCCTGGTCGCTCAAACATAACCTGACGTAAAGAATTAAAGTTCCAAAAATATCGGAAATATCAGAAACGAACAGTACCTAAAAATCTTTTATAACAAATGTTCTATGTGACCCCCGTTTACTTCAATAAGCTCATTCATTCCTTGGCTAAATGATCTCTTAACTTTTGAAAAATATGTTAGGTTGATTGGCAATAAAATTCGCCGAATTTACAATTTGCTGCTTTAGTTCCTGACGAGTGTTTATTTCTTGTGGATATAGCTACTAATGATTTGGCCCCAAAAATAAAAATCTGGGGGGTTACCTTCGGGAGTTATATATTATCGACATAATTCCTCACTATTATCTGATAATGCGGTGGTGCTTCATCCTGCATGAACCACATGTATCTTCTTCGATTAAGTGGTAATTTCTCGATATGACCGAATAGAGTTGTTTGTAAAAATTGTAAATAGGAGTTACCATTCAAATTTGCTGGTAATTCATATACCCAACAAACTATCTCCAAAGATACCGCTTTATTTAAACTCGTGCTGAAAATGTGATTCTCGAAATACATGGGGATTTGTAATATCCCAATTGTGACTGCTTCTCCAGTTAAAAACTCCTCTATGAGTAAATGTGGCTTGTCTGTAAAATAATTTTGACATTAAAGCAAAGCAAAGCAAATTGTAAATTCGGCTAATTTTATTGCCAATCAACCAACATATTTTTCAAGGTTAGGAGATCATTTAGCCAAAGAATAAACGAGCTTATTGAAGTAAACGGGGGTCAAATGGAACATTTGTTTTCGTGCAACCGGACGCAAAACAAGCATTTTGCAGCCGCAACAGAGGCCGCAAAATAATATTTTGGGGACGTTACCCAGAGTGACACGTTACCCAGAGTGACGGCCGACAAAAATTTTTACGGCCGTTCCCATAGTGACTGCCGGCAAACTGAATTTTTACGGCCGTTCCCATAGTGACTGCCGGCAAACTGAACGCCACTACAGCATTTGACATTTCTGAAATATGACAATAACAATGTATTTCGAACCAAAAACTAACTGTCTTTTCTAAAGAGACATAATGTTTATTGAAATTATGTAATTTTCACGGTTGCACGAAAAATATTGTGTATACTATGGCCGCGAAATGTTTTCGCGACCTCGAGATTATCTCTCGGAACGCGAAAAAGCATTTTGCGGCCTTAGTATACAAATAACTATTTTCGCAGCCGTTGCTATGGGTAACGGCCGCGAAATTGAATTTCATGGACTCAGCTGAGAACGCGAAATACTGACTTCGCGTGGAATTGCACGAAAAGTCTTTTCGCGACATACGATCTACCCAAGTATGACAAGGAAAATATGAGAAAAACTACTTGAAAGATAGATAAGAATAATTGTTTGCAGCCAGCGATGAGCGAGTGTTCAGTGCCCCTCTACTTCAACCGCAGTTGCAAATGAAGTTATCTGTTAAAGTTATTCCCAATTTTTGTCGGCAACAATGTTAAATAACCAATAATGGTTAAATCAAAAGCAGTGTATAGATTTGATCAATTGCAGATTGTAATTTGTCCAAATTTTTTCTAAAACCACAATATAGGAACGATAACCAGTATGTTATCTCGTGACGTTACACTGCCGAGCTTTCTGTGACCTACAACGTCGTTCGGATGAGTATCTCATCCGGCGGCCAGTGATGTGCTGCGAACCAACCAAAGTGCCAGTGGTGAATTTGCGAATAAAATTATCTATTACAGCTTATATTTTTACGAGGTTTTGGTATTATTTTTATAGGTTATAAGCATTTTTTGCAATGGATACCATTAAAAAGAAGAAAACGGGTAGTGTGTGTGTAGTTCATGGATGTAACAATAAATATTATAATTGTGATGAAAAATTTTACCGTTTTCCAAAGGATTCAGAAGAGTGAGAAACTATTTGTATTTTCATACGAAAAGTATAATACATTTATGAGCCTTAGTTTCATACATTGATTTAATTTGTTGTTTTTGTTTCAGAGCTAAAGTTTGGCTCGAAGCATGCGATAGGCCTGACTTGATGCCAAAAATAGAAACTCTATACAATAGTAGTCATCGTTTATGTGGTGCTCATTTTAAACCAGACATGATTATGCAACCTCATAAAAGAAAACTTCTTTAAAAAAAGGATATTCCAACAATATTTCTTTCATCAAATACCGCAATGCCTGAAGACTTTCAGACAAATGATTTATTGGAAAATAATTTTGTTCGCTACTTTTGTGGTCATTTAATTAAAAAATGTTCGGAAATTCATACATGCAGCGTATGTGAGACGTATTCACAAGCGTATCAGAATTTAGACGATTCATCTTTATACTGTTACCTTAGAGCTTATGAAAATACGAATAAGGATACTTTTGGAAACTTGAATATGCCGCATGAAAATTTTTATAAACTGTAATATAACTTCAAATTGAAAATTTGACAATTCAATTTTATGTTTCCACTAATTTTTTTGTGGTAAACGTACATTTCTTGAATGTCCAATTTGTATAATGCTACGGTTTCCCTTTTTAAATATACGATGCTGTTATAAGTAGATGTTGCCAGTCGGACTCCCTCATGAAGGGTACCGTACCATTATCTATAATAATAAATATTCTGCTAAATATTTCAAACATCTACCTCTTGTCGTTATTAATATCAAGCAGAATAATTATTTAAAAATAAAATTAACAATAAAAAAAAATTCTTCACGGGGAATCGAACCCGGGTCTACCGCATGAGAGTCTGGTTTGCTTACTACTAGACCACCGAGGAATATGCAAATTGTTTATCTATAACGTCAGATGTATTACATAATTTTTGCCTAAAAGGAACTAAAGTGTGTGTCCCGCGACACGTTCTACCTTCTTTATTCAGTTTTGTGGCTTTGACAATTCAAAGTGACAATATGAATAATAAGAAGCAATTTTCCGATATTTTGCATCCTCAAGCAAAAAAAATGGTACTTAATCTGACAGAACATTTCGAGACTGAATAAAAAAGTGGAAATTCGTCAACCAGTGTGCAGGAAACATCAACCATCATTATTTTCTTCGGGTATATTTGTAATCTGACATTTTGATAACTTCTGTGTCTTCTGATTTGATACATATGGTTAGTGACCTTTGAACCCGCACGACAAGAGCGCTTTTGATTATATAAATAATTGTAGTTTTCATTCAATTAATCTCCAAATGGTAAGTTTTTATAAAAATATAAAAGTTTTGTATGGCTCAGTTATTTGAACGACAAAATTCTATATTGTTGAAAATTGTAATTTTATTTTACTCGTAGGTACCATAAAGTACCAATTTATCTGCGCTAAACTGTATAATAATACGGACTTCATTTTATAGGACAATCGGACATAAACTTCATTATCTCATCAATCTCATCAATAATTTATTATTTAGTTTAAATTTAATTCCACTTACAGATATCCAATGACTGGTATCTTTTTCAAAAGCCATAAGTGGTAAGCAAATCGTAGTGAGTGATTTTTTAACAAATTGCATAGACAGTAACATATTCATGGGTACATTTCCGGTGGCAGGTGACAACGAGTTTTCAAATGATGTATGCGTGTGGTCGTGGAAAGTGCATGTGTCAAGACGGCAAGACGCTCAACGTCGAAACCACAACGCGACGTCGGAATCGTTTACTCGCTAAACTTAGCATGAAGACACGCATATTTTTTTCCAGTGTCGTGTTACAGTCAGTTACAAATGAATTGATAATTTTAATAGAAATACTTGTTCGAAGACAATGAACAGATAAAATGTCAGGTTTTCACTTTTTTCACTCCACCTTTTGTATTTGCAGTTCAAAATTGGTTCACTATCGATTAATTGAAGTTTAATTAACACACACAAAAATCTGTTCAAATGTTTAAGATCAGTTTCTTGTTACTGAATTGAATTGAGGAATTTTTCGAATTCAAATTCAATTTGGGCCTGACCTGATATGTTTGAAGATAATAAATCTGTTCGCTTTTTTGCAAAGATGAAGAAAATTTGAAACAAAATAGATAAATCATTTGAATAAAATAATTTAAATTCTAGCCCTGACTAATCTAAAAAACATGAACAAACAGTGCCAAAGCTATCCAGAGCTTGGCGGTGGTAAATTGGGTGGTGAAATATAATACCTACTTTGTGAAGGTCCTTAAATCTATCGCCGGAATCAAACCGGCGAAGGTAAACTTGGCGGCAAAATAAATATATAATCATTGTATATACCTACCATATAGGAGCTGTTTGTAGGATATATAAATTAAGAAAAAGTCGAAATATCGTACGGAGTTTTTGCATAAGACGTCGTAATAATAGCAGGTACTGAGGAAGAACTTCAAAACAATCTTAATATATGGAAAAAAACAATGAAAGAAGAAGGCATGAAAATAAATACTACTAAAACAAAAATATAGATAATAGGAGACCAAAATACCAAAACTAATATTAGAATAGACAATATGAAAATCGAACAAGTCGAAGAATTTGAACATCTTGGATTACCACTAGAACAAACCGGAAAACAGGAAGCTGAAATCAACGAGAGAATAAGCAAGACAATAAAACTATTTTATGCCATGAATCAAAAATTCATCAATAGAAAAGAAATTTCAAATCAAACAAAAATCAAAGTATTTAAAACCATATACAGACCAGTACTAACGTATGGATGCGAATCGTGGAATCTCTCAAATGTACGTATAATAGGAGTTACTAGGAAAGACAGAATTAGAAACACACATATAAGAGAAGATTTAGGGGAAGAACCTATAGTACAATTTATAGAACAGAAACAATTAAGTTGGTGGGGACATGTACAACGAATGAATAATAATAGGCAAGTGAAACGTGAATGCGAAACGAAATCGCAGATTAAAAGGAAGAGAGGCATACCAAGACAGACATGGAACACAGTGATGGGTAACATATTACAACATAGAGGCACGACATGGAGAGAAGCATCAACTTTAGCAAAAGATAGAAAAGCATGGAAAAAATTTGTTTATGAAATCTTGGCGGCAAAATATTGTACCTAATTTCTGAAAAAGGTTCTTACCATTATACGAAGTTCTGTTTCCAAATTAAAATTATTGTGCTAGAGTTACTTGTCTTGTGGTTTTGTGTATTCAGTGCATACGTTCACAATAATTTCAACAAAAAATTATGTGAAAATCTGGATAAATACTTGAGATTTCAACCTGATAACGAACGTACAGGATACACATTTGCATGTGGTTGGTTGCAACGTGAAGTAATAGTCAGTGCTAAACAAAAGAGGTATATGTGAAAAGATGAAATGCGTTAGGAAGAGACGTTTCTAATACAAGTATTCGAAAAACTATTGAAGGAAAATGTGGAATAGGTACTGTTGCCAGTTTATATTCTACACTGTGAAAATTAAATACAAAAAAGCCATCTGCTCACACACTTGTGTATAAAATAACTAGCATAAAAAAATTAAAAACCGAATATTTCGTACATTTTGAGTACAGCTTTGTAGGTAATATCCGATAAACATCTAGTCGTTAAAGGATTATTGTATTCAAATACTTTATGTACTTTTTGAAACAAAGTATAATATACTCGATTGGCTCAGCTGCTTCAGTTTATTCTTTGCGTTTACTTGAAAAATTACGGATTACGACTTACGTTGAGATGTTGATGATAACAGCTATCGCTCAGTTTGCTAACCTCTTTCAGAAAACCCGCAGTTCTCTTCATTCATTTTTGAACTATAATTTAAAAAAATTATATATTTATTAAGAAGGAAACCAAGCCTTCCTTTGGGAAAGCAGCTGCTACAAAGGTGGGTGGAGCGCAAAGAGAGTTATAGTATTTCAGGAGACCACAATTTAAAAAACAGTGCGACTGGAGCTCCAACAGCGAAATTATAAATTCAAAATTCCGCGTTGGATGAGAGTTTACATAGCAGATCTAGGAATATGCCGAAAATGTCATAATTTACGCAAGCACGGCGTAATTATTCACTAATAATATATGCTATCCGCCGAAAAACGGCTGATTAAAGTTTATTTTTGCGAGAATTCCGACCACAACCTGGTTTACTATTATTTTATTTTAACTTCAAAAGCTCATCCATATCTCAAATGTGTTTTTACGAAATCAAAACAAGAGGGTTCAATAAAACTCAAAGTCCGAACCGCAATTATTCAATTTTGTCCACCAAAAGAACAAATTATTCTGCTACCAGTTTCGGTTCATCAATCACCATCAACAGGCTACAATAGAAATGGTATACTCAGTATAGAGATCTCATGAAATTATGTTAAAAATTGAAACAAAATACATTCAAATATTGTTGAAATACAAAATAGACATAAAATAATTTTCAAATACAAAGCCTGATAATCCAAAGCTATATTTTATTTTATTTGAAGGGGAAGGGTTAGTGCAATGATTATATTTCCTTCCCCTGCTTCAAATACACAATGTGAGGATATCATTATACAGTGTGGAAGCCACTTATAGAATAAAATTCTTTATGTCATTATTTTAGAAAATTATAAAAATGCCGAGACACGTCAACTTTTGAATTGAGCTGTGCGTTATATAAACATAAATGTAAATGTACAGGGTGATTCACGCAAGTATGCCTTAGTTGGTGTTTTTTTTTAAAAAACACCCTGTATATTTGAATATTTTTGAAATCCTCTTAATGAACCGATTCCAACAAACTAAATAATGTATGGTCAATTATACAGGGTGAAATTTTAAAATTAATAATTTATTACACTTAAAATATTGGTACTTTTTTAAATTAGCTAAATATGGATTTATCAAAAATCTAAACTAACTGATTATTGGACGTATTTGTATATTAAACAAAACCTGCTACGCCCATGAGTTTTATCATAAATACCTAAAAATTGCCTAAAAACGCCAATAATTAGACAAAATCGGTAAATAATGTGGATTGTTTTAAATCGGTAAATAATGTGGATTGTTTTCTATTCTGTCAGTTGTTGATGTGTTGACAGTTTTTACTGAAAAAGTAAAATCTTTGTCAAACACTTTTTCCTTGTCGACATAACAATGAAATATTTAACTGAGACACACCGAATTAAGATTTTAATGATGATCGGGTACGGGGATAACTGCAGAAGTCAAGTTGAAGTGGCAAACTTATTTAATCACAGGTACCTATCCCGAATTTCCTAATATTTCACAAAGTACTTTGTCTAAAATTCATGCACAATTTAGAGAACCATTGAAAAGAAAACCACACTTCGTTGAAGATGATGTGAAAGTGGATATTTTGTTAAGTGTCGAAGAGAATCCAACTTCAAGTACACGTCAAATTGCCCGTGAAAATAATGTTACTCATACAACTGTTTTAAGATGTCTTTATTAAGAAAAACTTCATCCCTACAAATTAACTCTTTTACAGGAGTTAACAGAAGACGATCCAAATCGTAGAATGGATTTCTGCGAAAGATTGATGAATAAAATGAACAGAAATGAGATAGCTCTTGGTACCATTCTTTTTTCTGATGAATCAACATTCACATTGAATGGAGAGGTAAACCGACAGAACTGTATAGATATTGGTCAGCAGAGAATAATAATTGAATGCGTGAGACACATACCCTCAAAAGGTGAACGTTTGGGCCGGTATCATAGGCGACCATATTATTGGTCCCATATTTATAGATGGAAATTTGACAGCTGAAAAATATTTAAATATGCTTAGAAACGAAGTTATTCCTGCGTTGGCAAACTTATATCCCAACGCAATAGATCCTAGCTTACCGAATGAAAATGTTTGGTTCCAGCAAGACGGGGCAACACCACATTATGCTTTCATGGTAAGAGCTTATTAAGATGAAATCTTCCCCAATAAATGGATTGGACGAAGAGGTACTATTGAGTGGCCAGCTAGATCGCCAGACCTTACGCCGTTAGATTTTTTCTGTGGGGTTATGTCAAGAACAAAGTATATGCAACACAACCAACTAGCATTGTAGACCTCAAAGACAGGATAACTACAGAAATACGGAATATTTCACCTCAAACTTTAAAAAAAATTAAGGAGGAGTTTTATAGGAGACTGTACTATTGCCAACAACTAGGTGGAGAACATTTTGAGCATTTATTTTAATGTATTAAAATCAAATACATCAGGTATTTTATGTATGTGTTTAATAACTGTAAAAATAAAAATTTCACCCTGTATAATTGATAATTGACCATACATTATTTAGTTTGTTGGAATCGGTTCATGATTTCAAAAATATGCAAATATACAGGGTGTTTCATTAAAAAAAACAACACCGACTATGGCATACTTACATGAATCACCCTGTACATTTACATTTATGTTAACATAAGGCACAACTCAATTCAAAAGTTGACGTGTCTCGGCATTTTTTATAATTTCCTAAAATAATGAGATAAGTAAAGAATTTTATTCCATAAGTGGTTTCCACACTGTATATTATAAATGTGTTTATAATTCGATCTATTTTCTTGGGTTTGTAAGTCTGACAGCAAATGGAACTCGGAACTTGGACAGAATTGTTGAAAGAAGAAACCTTAGTCTGCCGTTGAACGGAAAATGATCAAATGTAGGCTGGCCGCCGCTGGGGCCCTCACGAAGGCGGAAAAGTTGGTATGTAATGTAATGTTCCGCCGCATATCCGCAAGTTATAGCTTTTTCGGCGGATTTCTGTAAAATATTTGGTATCAACTTCCGCCCACCGGAGGACCTCTAGTCACAATGTAAAGTAACGAAAAAATTGAAATAATGTTAAATTTTAGCAGGAGAATCAAACTCACATTTTATTGGAAAAATGTTCATTATTTATGTGTACCTACATATATATTTCTTTTTAACTTAAATTATTCCCAAACTCTTTAAATCCCAATATCCTTATGTTACGTCTATGTTGTTTCTCACACGGAATCCCGCCCCTACATGTGTGTCCTAAGTTACTACTCACATATTATCTAATAAATCTTTATGGAATGTTAATAAAACGGAACGTTTTGGATACGGCTGTGCGCTATTTCTGTATATTATGATCTGTGCGGTTTGGTTAATAAATGTTTCTCTTCTAAATTGTTCCAATTCCGTATGATATCAGTCGCAATGGGAAAAACATTTGCCTGCCTGAAGAAACTATTCCGAGATTTTGTTTTTCATGTATTTTAGTTATTTCACATATACAGTCTGTCCGTAAATCAGAGAATAAAATTCATATAGTCGGGGAAGTAGTACAACTAGCAAAATGGAATTCTAAGAGGACTGAATTGTTGTATAACAGTCGAATAACGTTGTTTTAAGGACTTTTTGTTTTTATTAAGCTTTTGTTGCGATAATTTTGTTTTTTAAAGGACTTTTACAATACATGCTATAACGCATTATACGATTATTTCTTCAACAATGATATAATACCTTATAAGCAAGTTTATACAATATCAAAAATATCATTTTATGAGACTTTTATACCTTTTGTATAAAAGTTCTATAATATATTATATAACTAACAGCTACAACATTATAAAATAGTTACTTAAGCTTGTCTTATTGAAGCTGTATAATGTTGTATAATACATATTTCATAGCATTCAATTGCGTTGGATTATAAAACACTTTTCAGTTGTATAGTGCCTGAATATTCTTCGTTATAAAACAGTTATCGTATACCGTTCCATTTTACAATAAAATATTGTTTAGTTAGGGCATTTCTTTGGGATAAAATTGTAGTTTTATATTTAAATAAGCAATTCTTGTACCGCTATCGCCGCCATTATGAGCAATTGAGTTGGAAACATGAAACTATATTGAAAAATGTGACTTTATCATTATTTAGAGAATTATATTGTGAAAGAATATCCATATGAAGTAATAAACTATTAAAATAATGAAAAAAAAGTATTTTAGGATATTCTTTTTTTTTAAGTATCCACTTGAAACTTAACCAGAATTGAAGCGCTTTATTTTCTTGCCAAATATATTATACCTATAATCTATCAGTAAAATTTGCGGCATATCAAAATTTGTGCTATTAAACCATCCAAATGAAATTATAATTTTTACTATCGATGTCCGCCCAAGCGGCCCAAGTCGTTTTGATAAGTCTCCATTTCTACAAATGAAATGATGATGCACGTTCAAGTTGAAATATAATTTGGTTCTGATATTCTTCACCAAAAGATGAGATGCTCTTATAAACTGCTAGATGGCAAAATGTTTCCATTGTGCTCGAAATAACAGCATTATGAAAAATATATTGCATTATACAACCATTTTGTCAGACCTTCATATTGCCGCTTCAATCCCATTTTATAGATATGACTACATGACACACTATTAAATTTAATCATTTTGTAGTAGCTGTATAAATGATTATAAAACAGTCGATTAAGAGTTGTATAAATGTGTATTAAACAGTCATATAAGAGTTGTATGAACTTCTAATAGAACAACCTAACAGTTGTATAAAAATGGGCTCTTTTAAGTTGTATAAGGATCATTTAATTGTTTTGTGGACCGTTATAAGAATTTGAGTATCCTATGAGACATATCTTGTAGCTGTTTATACAAACCTTATAAAATTTAAATTGCTACTTGGAAGGGCTATAGTTCTTTCATTTGATCACACTCTAAATATAGAAAAGAATAATTGTGCACAGTCAGCGTTGGGCATGTGTTCAGCTCCAGCTACCAATCTAATATGAAAGCAGCGTTGCCAATATAGAATTTTTGGTAATTTCTAAGAAATAAATAACTTATTTTGCATTTGACTTTTAGCACGGAATAAAGATGTATTTAGTGGGAGAAAATCGAGATTGGTAATATAATTGAATTTTAAAATAAGTGAGATCAACACAAATAAGAATAAAATAATGTAGTCCAAGAAAGAATTTGGACAAATTACATTCTGCAGTAAATAAAATCTATACACTGCTTCCGATTTAACAATTATTGGTATTTAACATTTTTGCCGACAAAAATTGGGAAACGCTTTTACAGATGAGTACATTTGGCAACAGCGGTTAAAATAGGGGGGCACTGAACACACGCCCATTGCTGACTGCACCCACTTCTGACTTCTCTCTATTTCAAATAGCTTTCACCAAATTTTCCTTGTCGTAAATCGTATGTCGCGAATAGACTTTTCGCAATTTGTATGTAATTGGTATCGATTTTTTCATGGGCCTAGTCCTTTAAGACCGAAGGTTCAGTTTAAACTATTTTTCTTTCAATATACAAAATTAAATCTACCGATAGGCACCGGCTTGCCTCCATCTAGATTCGGGGCTTTCACTCTACCCTAGTAGCCGTTTTAAGATTATTTTGACATCTCTTTACATTCATGAGTTACAGTCTGAAAATTGGTTCACTTTCGAACAATGCTAAAATATCACCCTGTATAATATTTATTAAGTGATTTTATATTTTTTATTTTATGAAAATTCACATTTTACCCTCTATTTAAATTATTAATAGCGGACGACGCTTTTTAATTTTATTTTGAAATTCCCCCCAATACGATGCTCTTTTTTTACTCACCCTGTATATTAATTTAATGATCAAAATCGACTTTTTGCTCATGTGAGTAATATCAAAGTCGTTGCTGCCGTAGTGAAGTGAAATATTTCAACTTAATATTTGTTATACGACCCGTATACAATTACAGTTGAAAACAGACCGACGAGTGTCGGCAAAAAGAAGAATAACCTGCAAGTTTGATTTCATTGCTGATGACGTATTATAAATTATAACTTACTTGCCGGTAAAAGTTGGAACATTTATAAGAAGTTGTCTGGTCCAAAGTACGATCTTATTGTCCATTAAAACAGTGGTTTTGTTTTTCACTGGCCCAAAACCACATTCCATTAACATAAATTCCCACTAAGACTATAAATTTATATGCTGACTAAGGCACTAACTTTTTACAGAAATAATGTTCGGTTAAAGAAAAGTTACGTTTTAGCGGTTGTTAGTTAAATACACAATACAAACTGAAAAGAACAAAAACGATCTTCGCAAATGGACCGGTAACTAAGAAGATTCGTATACGAGGACGTATGTTTGATCGCATTTTAACATCAGGACAATACGGAATTGTAGCAGTACAGTTTTTCAGCTGATAGCAACGGACAGTCCTTTTTTAAAATCAGGGACAGTCCTTTCTCAACATCAGGGCAATAAGCGGGATTGTAGCAGTGAACGTTTTCAGCTGATAGCAACGGACAACCCCTGAGACTTGATTTTGATCCACCTCAAACGAAAAGTTTAATTCGAAATATTGCACACTCGTCAAGGACCGATGTCAATACAATATAGTAATCAAATATGGGGTGTTATCAAATTTTAAACTCATTTTCTAAAAAAAATTCATGAGGAGTTTTCGATATGCTTATTGTTCCATTAGAGAAAATACTCACAACGTCAAAAGTCTTGGACCCCCTGTATATCAAATGATTTAATTAAACCCAGTTATTTTTCTTACTGTGGTAAAAAATTAGATGTATTTAAGAAACAAAAAAGGCAATAAAAAGATGTCGATAACTAATCCTTACTTTATTATCAATGTTTTTAGAAATATTGGCAGTGATAGCATATTCAGCCAAGTGACTAGTGTATTATTTCTTTTCATTTTTGTGGATTATAATGCCAGGACGTGAAATTTCTCAGTTTATTCGAGCAAGAATTACTGCTTTACATGATGCACGCCACTCTAATCATGAAATATCGGAAATCTTGGGCATTCTTAGATCACCTGTTGTGCGAATAGTACACAGATATCAAGAATTTGAAACAGTGGAAAACAGACCACGTAGTGGACGTCCTCGAGTGTCTAGCGAAAGGGAGGATCGTTATTTGGTGCAATATGCCCGCAGACACCGCTCAGCTTCAGCTTCAGCTCTTCGGAGTCATTTTCAGGGTAACTTTCGCCGTATTATATCGACACCTACAATTCAAAGACGACTCCATAATGCAAATTTACGTTCTAGAAGACCATTAAGGGTCCCCACTCTACTTCCACGACATCGTGCAGCACGTCTTCAGTGGGCGCGAGAGCACAGGGGTTGGCTTTTGCAACAGTGGAGATGGGTGTTATTTACAGACGAAACCGGAATTGGACTGGTGAGTGATGACAATCGGCAAAGAGTATGGAGAGAACCAGGTCGTCAACAGCGACTTAATTTCGTCCGCGAAGTTGCTCCCTACCAAGGGGGTACCGTAATGTTTTTGGGGGGAATAATGTTTAACCGCCGTACCGCATTAATTCGAATTCCACATAATATGACCAGCCAAATTTACGTCGATCAAGTTATTACACCCATTATCTATCCCTTACGAAACGAATTAGGCGAAAATTTTGTGTTTATGGACGACAACGCCCGACCACATCGCGCAAGAAGGGTTCAGGATTCACTTGAAGCAGGACATATCAATAGATTGAATTGGCCAGCCAACTCGCCTGATATGAATCCTATTGAGAACATGTGGGATTACATTGCTAGAGCCATTCACAATCGAATCAACCCACCCCAGACTGCAGATGAGTTAGTCATAGTGGCGGTAGAGGAATGGAACAATATTCCACAAGACACTATCAACCGCTTGATTATTTCAATGCACAGGCGTGTCAATATGTTATTGCAACGTCGAGGAGGACATAGGTACCGACTATTAGTCAGTATACAACATGTTTCATTACTTTTTTTAATTCAATACATTTTGTCAACAAATTCACACATTAGTTTGTTTTTAATTTTCTAAGTATCCTAGTTTGTGGAAAATACTCCTTTCACAAAAAATAAAATCAGAAAACAATATAATATTTTAAATATATTTTGTTTTTCTATCAAAATATTTCTTAAACAAACCTATGTGGGGGTCCAAGACTTTTGACGTAGTGTTTACATCAGCTGGCGCGTAGCTTGTTGGTTGAAGCGACTGACTTTGACAAGTAAGCGAGTTCGAATCTCCCAGCAGCCTCATGTTTTTTTTAATATTTGTTATAAATTATACTTAGAAAAATGATAAATATAAAAAGTGATATAAATTATACTGGCTTCATTTGTATATATTATGTGTGTATGTTTGAACCGACTCCTTTGAACTCTATTTTGACCCACTTTAAACGAATAGATTTCATTAAAACTTTGTACATTTGTCAAGGACTGTTGACAATACAATATAGACGCAAAATATAGGGTACAGTGGAAAAAATACGCTTTATATGCAATCGAACTGAACTAAAAAGTGAGAAAAAATTATTAATTCAAGAATAAAAGGATCAACGAAAGAATTAATTTCATTGTGGTTAGTTTATGAATGTAGTACAAAAAATATTTCACTGACAACATAAAAATCTTTATTGGTTTCCTAAATCGATACTCGAAACCGTTCACACAGCGGTAAATAATTTTACTTACTTGGAAAGTTACTACAGTTAACGATAGCAGCCATGGAAAAATGTTGATATAACAACTGTTGAAGTTGAAGTCTATGATGTAGAAAAAAATGGATCCACTACCTTAAATATAGAGTATGGTGCAAATGAAAGTAATAAATTCGTTATTTCGTAAACCTGAGAATATTAAATAATAATAAATATTCAACAATAGCACAACTTGGTTGTTTTCGAGCGGAAAGATTGGGAAAGTGAAGACTGTTGCAGATAAAAGTGATGATTAAATAAATATTCTTAGATACTATGCTTATTATCCTGAAGCGTCACTATGTTCTGGTGCTAGAGATTTAGGTGTACCAACCAATGGTATACATTCAATGATTTTTGAAGACAGATATATGAGCTTCATTCCTACTTTTTCACCCACTTTGAAGTTTGAAGTAAACAAATTATGATAGAATTTGCAGAATTTGTGATGGTAAAACGTCTAGAAGATGAGCTTTCCAGAAATATATGGCTTCATATGGATTACTTATATACGATATTTTGTAACATATGGCCAATATTGTCAAAAATTACCCCAATTTGTCACCCCGCCAGTCAATTATTCTAGTAATGTGAGGTTTTTTAGAAATACATATGGTGGTATCTCGTACTTTGTCTATACAGTGTTATTCAAAAGTCCCCTCCCCCCTCGTAACTTTTAAACGGCTACACTTACATTAATAAAATTTAGAAGGCGAAAATAAAGTGTTGTAAACCTCTCTACGAATGGTAACAGGTGACATAATCGTAATAGATAACGTCACAGTGCCACTCTGGCGAATAATTTTAAATAGGAACTTATGGCAAGTGATATCTCGTTTGAAAGGCATTGACATTGGCTACATAGCTAAATTAATTTTGTTTGGGCTTAAACTAATTCTGACGGATAAGTTGAATAAATACCAAAGCTATCGAAATTATTTCTTTAGAGAACCAGGCAGCCGCATTATGGAGAAATGGGCTTCGGTGAAATTTAATGAATTGTTAGTATATCGTAGTTGACGACTTTCTGAACAATAGTGTCCATGGGCCCAATTCAATCTTATGACTAGTTTTAGAGATACAGGGTGTTGAAGCTGGAAAATAGCCATTTTTTAAAAGCATGTTTTCCGTATTTTCTTCAATGTACCAAGAATTTTTTCCTGTGATAGTGTTCTAATGACACTAAATATCAGTCTCTCATGAGAGAAAGTTTCATTTGCTACAGGGATACTCAAAAATTCGAAAAACGGAACGTTGGCTAGAAATATAATTCAACTTTCAGGAATTTCAATATTTGGCTGCATTTGCTTCTGGTTGGTTTATAATAATAAGATATGCAAACATTTCTTACAGGGCGAGTCAGAAAGTTGATCGCCACTGTATCATATATTTAATAGAATTTTATATACTTTGTACTGCATGTTAGTAGGTGACATTAAGTAATTTGAAAATATATATAATTTATATATGATGTACAGGGCTATTCAAAAGATATGTATGGAAGAAAACCCGAGAATCGATTTTTTTTTTGGAAATCTCCCTGTAATTAAATATTTCCTCCGTGAATTTCTGTGATACTTCCATATTACCCTTACTTTGAGTTTGTTCGGTGGATGTAGAAGTTTTGTCAACGTGCTATGATCAGTTTTTTTATCCCGACAATATGATGACAAGCCTATCATTATTCGTAATTTGTATTCGGTATAATATAACGAAAAACATCAAATTCAGATGACAAATAAAATCGTGAAAGAAGTTTGAGGGCAGCGCGAAGGTGTTTTCTCAGTCGATGTTGGTCCTGTTTCGAACGTGTACTATAATGATTGTAAATGATTATAATGTCATTGAAAATATTAGTAGCCTACAATGAGTAATTAAATAAAAACCGTCGATTGATTCTCTTTCCCCTTTTGGATATAAATAGCAATATCTTTTTTTACGATTACAAATCTCTTGTGTTATACCATTTTGAAATCATTATAAAATAGGCAATTTATTGATGTAGTGTGAAGCAGTAGCCCAGTACATTTTGTTTTCACTACGATGGGCTAAACTTTTGAAAAAAATCTACTCCCAAACTTCTAATAAAAACATATCTCACAGCCCCCCTCTGAAATGTTCGGAGTATTTTCGTAACGTAGAAGTCAGAAAAATTATTCAACAATATTTTACCGTGTAAATGAATTAGAAAAGTGTAAAATTGTACCAACAGCACGAAAAAAACTACTGAGAGGGGCAAAAATTCATAATTTTTATAAAAATTAAATGTCTCGAAAACGGTGAGACTTTTATACGGGGGATTTTTTCATAGCAGGTAGGGCACCCTTTGATCTACATTCTCCTTCAGTTTGACGTGGTCTTTACGGGACACCCGTATATGAAGAAAATAATGATAAGCTTGTCATCATATTGTCGGGATAAAAAAAATGATAATAGCACGTTGACAAAACTTCTACATCCGACGAACAAACTCAAAGTAAGGGTAATATGAAAGTATCACAGAAATTCACGGAGGGAGTATTTAATTACAGGGAGATTTCCAAAAAAATCGATTCTCGGATTTTCTTCCATACATATCTTTTGAATAGCCCTGTATATCATATATAAATTATATATATCTCAAAATGACTTAATGTCACCTGCTAACATGCAGTACAAAGTATATAAAATTCTATTGAATATATGATACAGGGGCGATCAACTTTCTGACTCGCCCTGTAAAAAATATTTGCATATCTTATTATTATAAACCAACCAGAAGCACATCCAGCCAAATATTGAAATTCCTGAAAGTTGAATTATATTCCAAGTCAAAGTTCCGTTTTTTAAATTTTTGAGTATCCCTGTAGCAAATGAATCTTTCTCCCATGAGGGACTGATATACAGTGTCATTAAAACACTATCACAGGAAAACATTCTTGGTACATTGAAGAAAATAAGAAATACATACTTTTAAAAACGGCTATTTTCCAATTTCAACACCCTGTATCTCTGAAACTAGTCATAGGATTGAGTTGGGCCCATGGACACTATTATTCAAAAAGTCGTCAACTACGATATACTGACAATTCATGAAATTTCACCGAAGCCCATTTCTCCATAAGGCGGCTGACTGGTTCTTTAATTAATCAAATATCAACAATGGTTTCTAATAGCAAGTGTTCGAAATGTGCTCCGTCTACTTCCTGACAGTAATACATCCTATTAGTAAACTCTTGTCGTACTCGTTCGAATGTGTCAGCTGAAATTGCATTGCATTCTTCAATAATTCTTTTTTCCAAAACGCCAATGCTATCTGGTGCCGTAGTATAAACCTTGGATTTTAAGTAACCCCATAGAAAAAAGTCTAATGGTGTCAGATCTGGGGACCGAGGTGGCCATTCTATAGGACCCTCGCCGGCCGATCCATCTACCTCGATATTCTTCATCCAGGTAACGTCTTACTGCACCATAGTAATGTGCAGGAGCACCATCTTGTTGAAATGTTATATCCAGATGGCTCAATTGCATTTTGTAACATCTCCAGATACACTTCACCGCTTAAATTTGAATTTGGAAAGACAGGACCAACTATATGGTTTCTCAAAATACCCGCTCAAACATTGACTTTTTCTGGAATTGGGTATGCTGTTCACGAAAGGTGTGAGGATTTGTGTGACTCCAATACCTTACATTTTGTGTATCCACATTTCCATTGGGGCAAAAAGTACTTTCGTCACTGAAACAAATTGTTTTTGTGTAATGTGGGTTTCTACTAATTTTATTTGTCATACATTCACAGAATTCGAGTCTTCTGTCGGGGTCGTCATCCGAAAGGTGGTGCACCATTTTCAACTTGTATGGATGGAATTTATTTTTAGCCAACACTCTCTTTACTGTACTTTTACTTACTTCACAGATAGACGCAACTTTAGTTGAAGAGGAAGTAGGATTTACTACCATTTCAGCAACTATATCATTTTTTTATCATCACTAAATGTTGGTCGACCAGATCGTTTGGCATCTTGAACACAACCTGTTGCTTCAAACTTGTGAAGAAGCTCTCTCAAATAAGTTCTCGAGATAGGGCGATCTGAGTATCTTTCATTAAATAAACGTTCCGCTTCATGGAGATTCTTTCTAAATTCACCAATTATTAAGATAGCTGCTACTTTGGCGGCTTGAGTAAGTACCATTTTGCCTATGTAAACTCTTAAACGTCTCGTTAAACAATAATAAAACTAAATATTCAAGCTATTTAGGAAAACTTCGCAAAGCAACAAATACTATTAAATTAAAAACGTCAATTTTTTTGACAACTAACCAGAGGCGTACTGAAAAATCTTCAATATTTAAATGTGAAATAATAATTTTGGTATTTATTTAATTTATCCGTCAAAATTAGTTTAAACCCGAACAAAATTAATATGGCTATGTAGCCAATGTCAACGCCTTTCAAACGAAATATCACTTGCCATAAGGTCCTATTTAAAATTCTTGGCCAGAGTGGCACTGTGACGTCATCTATTACTATTACGTCACCTGTTACCATTCGTAGAGAAGTTTACAACACTTTATTTCCACCCTCTAAATCTTATTAATGTAAATGTAGCCGTTCAAAAGATAGGAGGGGGGAGGGGACTTTTGAATAGCACTGTATATAAATTTATAACCAGCACTCCACACTTTTTATACCAAATGAAAACTAATACCTAGTTCAATTGTATATTATCTTATTATGATAAAATAAGTCATTTTTAATCAAGTACTTTTGTCATATTTCCACGCCCTGTGTATTTAAGTTTTTTTTTATTCGGTTATTTTACGTCTGTCCGTTTCTGCGATTGAGGCTAATCACCGACGCCGGGACTACTCTACCTCTGACTGGGAATTTTGCCGAACCCACTAGTGTTCCAGCCAGTGATGGGGTTCTTTATCGAGCCCAACATCCATGGACTCGGTATCTCGGTTTTACGTCTCCTACGAAAGAGGGCATATCTACATTATGACTCGTGCTCATTGGTATAATGACTGCGAGCTGTGATATCCTAGTACACTGCAGGTTGTTTGGACTCTACGACGGTCTTCCCCAGTGGTCACTCATCCAAATAATAACCGCGCTCGACATTCCTTCACTGCAATTATCGCAATTATCGCATCAGAGGCGTTCCGCTACAGTGATGTGTCTCATAAAACAAATTTTTAGTTTAATCCTACACATTAATTATTGGTATCGCATTCTTGGTTTTGGACTTGCTCTTGTTCATTCGGTTTTGCTAGTATATTTACGATCCTAGTCTTGGTTTTGCAAATTCACAAGACTAAGAATAACTCTGCAAGAACTAGTCCGATTTCCCTAATCACTATTTGTCAAAATAGAATTTGCTACAGCTTCTACGTAGACCAGCCTGCATATTAGATTATCTGGGAGGTAATCA
Organism: Galerucella calmariensis; assembly: GCA_910591675.1. Classification (NCBI taxonomy): domain Eukaryota; kingdom Metazoa; phylum Arthropoda; class Insecta; order Coleoptera; family Chrysomelidae; genus Galerucella; species Galerucella calmariensis. The sequence goes on from CAJUYG010003262.1 coordinate 20,016, forward strand.
AGAAATTTATATCTTCAACATTTTAAATATTGTCAATTACATATCTGTGCGGTTGATTTATATTTTAGTATAAAATAGCGCTGAGCTCGGATACATAATATATCATATTTGTATAAGTACATTCTCGAAACTTATCCCAATTCAAATTGATGAATAAACATTGACGATTCCGTCTTTATATTGAAATATGTTATTTAAAAAAGCTCTAAAACCTCAAGCATTGGACCCTGTGAGCATTTTATCGGTTCGCTGGGTAGAAAGTCAATTTCGGTTTGATGTGACGTGAATAAAATTGAACGCCTGACTAGTCCCATCAGGGCTCATAACTACAGTGATACTCAGGGCTTCGATGATCAGTGGGAGAAAAAAAGTTTTATTAAAATTCCACCTTGTCTTCGGTGAAGCTCTTCTTCGATATTGAGGGTGACTGTTCTTCTGATTGTATACGAGGGAGAGTATAATTTGTTCAATTTAACTGAAGTAATCAAAATTTGCAGACGAAGCTTTAAATAGATTTAAGATTTATATCCGAAAGTAATCTGGATAATTGGGAAAACGATTTAAAATGTTGTGTTGCTGCAAGTTTGATAGAAATATGAGAAGGTTAGCTTTCTGTTGCTGTGAAGAAAAGGGTAGAATGTGAACCTTAAAGAAGTATAAGGAAAATAGCTTTGAAGAAAAAAAAATTGCTTAAGAGGGGAAGTCAGGAACTGGCTCTTCAAGTGAGCATATCAGTTTCTTCCCACCGTTGCCATACTCGATAGACTATTACCAACGTTTCTGGCAGCTTCGCGCTTACCTCGACCATCTTCTAGAGCCGCCATAATGTGTGCAACTACAACTGGATTTAAGGGCCTATTCTGTAATCAGTAACGATGTCGTTCGTGGACGATTATCGTTACTGATCGACTTTATATATTCAGTATCGTAACGACCGCTGTTAGATAACGACAAAATGGCTGATATTATGTCGTTGACGAACGTCAGCTATGCAGCAGTCGTAATCGGGTTAGGAAGTCTTTGGTTAAGAGGTTTGTTGTGTTTTTTTTTTCAATATATTAAAAACATTGTTCCTTATACAATGATCATATTTTATTTAAGATAAATCAACAACGGCTACACGTATTGTTTTGGATGAATTGACTGGAAAGTAAATTCATATAAGGGTTGAAAAATAATCTAAACTATACCTACACATGTAATATTTTTAGACAGACACGAAGGACTAATTTTCGTGTCTTAAGAGACCGAGGTAACCCCTTTGAGTTGCCTGAGGAAGTGTTGCGGCAGATGTATCGAGTAAACAGTGAAGCTGCTTATGAATTATTCCAGGACTTGTTGCCTTATTTGAATCATGGTAGTCTTAATACTAGAACACCTCCCATAGTTAGGTTTTTCACAACCATTCATTTCTCAGCTCATGGGAGTTATAAAAAATCTGTGGGTGTAGATTATTTAAATCTAACGTTAGCCGATCAGTTTGTTGTCCCTGAAGGCTTCATTCGTACTCAATTCATCCAAATACATTATATATTGTGACCTTGTTGTCTTATGGACCGACTTTTAACTTCGTCCTTTTCCATAATAAAATTTACGTGAATGTCAATCAAAAATCCTTTCCTAACCTAACAAAACAGCTACAGATGTCAAAAATTATACCAACTTTTATAAAATTGTAAAAATATCATCGTTATGTTTTGTCCCTAGATTCTAACGTAACGACATTATTACAGAATCTAGCTCTGAAAAATTATCGTTAACATAATAATCGTTACCGTAACGACGTCGTTGCGTAACGACAAATTACAGAATAGGCACCTAAGGCTCATTGCAATACACCTACAATGACAACACCGAACAAACAATTGGACAGATAAAACTATAGGAACGATAAACATCTGATAATGGTTATTAGGAATTTGGGTGATCCTAATGTAATGCTCGGCAGTGTATTATGATTTCAAATGCCAAATCCTCAATCTATCTGGCATCTTATCCACGTAGTGAGTTAACGAATACAATATCGGATTAACATCCACCCATACAACCCATCCGCAGGTTGAAGTGGAATTTATTTCAAGAACACAGATAACTGCCACCTATAGAAGCGACCCTAATTTGAGTTTTATTATGCATATTAGGTTAGGGTCGGTTTGTGGTAAGTGGGTCTATAAGGCCCTCCACTGCGACTCGCAAGAGTCTATTGTGGCTCACACCTATTCAAATTTCACCAAACAAATTCAGCTTCTTAACAAGGCCGATTATTTTATTTGGTGAATGATATTTCAGGTCCGAGGGCGAGAGAGAGACCCTGCCAAACATCAGATACCTAATTCGAGCCGCGGCGGGGAAGGCACAAATTATATGTTCTGCTGTTTCATCATCTCCCAAACAAAGACGGCAAGTCAGATCTTCCGACAGTCCAAGTTTTAGCATATGATGATTCAGATGACAGTGGCCTGTTAAAAGGCTTGTTAGACAACGAAGGTCATGCCTGCTATGGTCTAACATTTGTTTGGAGACATACTTCGATGTATAAAAGCCTTTGAATGAGCCAATCCTGGTAAATTATGCCAGAAGTCTAAAGCTCTTCTTGCTGTCCGGGTATTTAGTGTTTGTTTGGCAAAACTTATTGCGATGCCAATTGTATGTTCTGGTCCGATAGAAACACGTGCGG
>CAJUYG010003263.1:0-12942 GCA_910591675.1 Galerucella calmariensis
CATTAATGAAAGGTTTTTAGATCAAAGAGAATTATGGGACTAGTATTGGAGTGATTCCATTGATAAGAATATAATGTTAAACAACCAAATTATCTTATCTATCTTGGGAATTAGCAGAATTACAATATTTGGTCTAACCCTCATATACAACGGATTTTATTGTTTTATCATTTCCGTACCACCACATTTTGATCTGTTTACTCCCAAAATTTTATTTGTAGTTGTTATTTCACATAAGGGTGTTTGTAAACCATTGAACGTGAGAATTCCTTTTTTGGTAGCTTAAGGGTTGTTTGTTTTATCCTTATTATATAAAATAAGGATAAAGGTGAGACGTTTGAAGAGATAACCGTATAATTGGTAAATATGGCTTTAGTTTGTCAAGTTATGCACAGTGGTTCTGATTGAAACTGCTGGTTTTTTTGCTAATTAGAAAAAAATAATGAGAAAAGGGAAGTTGAACTACTGATGTCTAAATTGTTCCCAAACGTTTATCGCTAAAAGCTTTGTATAATATCATTTATAATAATTATTGGGTAGAACGCAAGAGAAGCAGAAATGACTTTTAGAACAAAAATATGTAATTTGATAAGTATTTATAATTTTAACAACCCAAAGCAAGTCAACTGAAATGTTTATTTAAAAAGTGCTTGGATCTATAGATACAGGGTGGTCCGTAAATAATGGTCCAAATTGAAATGGACCATTATCTACTATTTCTAAATAATCTCCCAAAAAATTTTGGGAGCTTGTACTACTGAATATGTCGGTTCTAAATATGCAAAAAAATGATATTTCATTTGAAAATGTTATTTGACTAGTTTATTAATGGAGTACCCAGTATGAATGAAAATAATATTAAAAAGTTTACTTTTAACCACGATTAATGGATGCCTCGCAAGTAAATCTGCCCGTTTTATACAATTAGAGCGAGATATATTAGTCCGGGTAAGTTAGGTCGAAAGTTGTCGTGAAATGGAAAAGATTTCCACCAGAGATTTTAATTTTTCAAACGAAAGTATATGTAGTATAGACGACTTACCTAGATTTGTTATAAGATTCCTCTCGAGCTTACGATGCAGCTTGCAAACAAAGCTTGGAGCACGCGAAATGCAACAGTTTTTCGTCCATAACTTTATTTGATTTGATTGTACAAAAAAATTGAGGGCATCGAAATTGTAGGTAATATAATATACCCCATAAAAAGAACCCTTATTTATTTAAAATTTGAAATAATTTTTGCAAAATGGTTTTTTAAGCGACAAACAATTAAAATGACGATAACGACTTTCTAATACATGAAAATATAGTGGTCCGGCACCTGAAAACGTTTCAGATTTTGAAAAGTCAAAATGGCGGCCCTACAAAGTTTCAATATATACAGGGTTCGGCAAAAGTCCGGGACCGAAAAAATATCGAAGAAAATATGAAATTGTGTGAAAAATCTTTTTATACCACAAATTTTGCTCCAACTTAAACTATAATTTGAAAATATTTTGGAATATACCAGAGTGTTCCAATAAAGTGTGGCGTATCAAAGTTATATTTTTTCTTATGGAACACCCTATATTTGATTACATTTTCTGATTGCCCCTAAAAAATATAATACACCTTCATAATGGTTACCTATACCTAAATACAGAGGGTTCCGAGGTATGCTAACTTTCTTAAAAATGTGAACATTTCGAAAAAAATTAATAACTCATTGATATAACAAATTCTAGCAAATTTTCTTTTACATCTGAATAGTTGGACATTCGTTGAATGTAATTCACGATTGAGTACCAAATATCTCTTTACAGGGTGTTCAGAATTTTCAATTTCATTATTAGATCATTCAATGTGCAGTATTAGGCTTATTTTAAATGGAACACCCTGGATTTTAATAATTCTTCATAGTCAAAAAATATCCTCTTTCGAATGGTATAAGGGTGTCCTATACATAGGTATTATGCTTTTCGTGCAACTTACAATTTTCTCAAATTTTATGCTAAATCGATTTTAAAACATCTGCAATTCTCTCTAAATTTCAAACTAATGATCTTGGCATAGTGATTGTAAGAAACTAAATAGATCACGTTTTAAGCCTCCAGCCTTGCTATCCTATACCGAGTGGTTAAAAAGATATAGCCACTCTCACAGAAAAATCCACTTAGAGACATTTTATGAAATAACAAAAAACAAAAAAGTTTCACACAACACGAGTGTTATGTTGAAGATTGGTTTAATTATTGTTATTCAGAACACTAAAATACAACAAACAACTAAAAGTAATAAACTTTTTGTTTTTTATTATTTCATAAAATGTTTTTAAGTGGATAGTGATTTTTCTGTGAGGGTGGCTATATCTTTTTAACCACTCGGTATAGGATAGCAAAACCCTATATTTTCTAGAGGCTTAAACCGTGATCTATTTAGTTTCTTACAACAACTATGCCAAGATCATTAGTTTGAAATTTAGAGAAAATTGCAGATGTTTTAATTAAAATCGATTTACTATACAATTTAAGAAAATTGTAAATTGCACGAAAAGTATAATACCTAGGTATAGGACACCCTTATACCATTCGAAAGAGGACATTTTTTGACTATGATGAATTATTAAAATTTAGGTTGTTCCATTTAAAATAAGCCTGATATTGCACATTGAATGATTTTAATAATGAAACTGAAAATTCTGAACAGATATTTGGTACTCAATCGTGGAATACATTCAACGAATGTCCAACTATTTAGATGTAAGAGAAAATTTGCTAGAATTTGTTATATCAATGAGCTATTCATTTTTTTCCAAAATTGTCACATTTTTAAAAAAGTCAGCATAACTCGGAACCCTCTGTATTTAGGTATAGGGAACCATCATGATAGAGTATTATATTTTTTAAGGGCAATCAGAAAATGCAATAAAATATAGGGTGTCCCTTGAAAAAATATAACTTTGATACAGCACACTTTATTGGAACACCCTGTATATTCCAAAATATTTTCAAATTATAGTTTGTTGGAGTAAAAATTGTGGTATAAAAATATTTTCCAAAAAATTTATATTTTCTTCGATATTTGTCCGGTCCCTGACTTTTGCCGAACTCTGTATATATATTTTTCAATCTTGTCTCATTCCAAGAACATTAACGCTATCGATACGCGGTTTACTGCAATCGACAGATAATAAGTTGTAGTTTCATGACAAATGACAATAAAAAAAAAAAAGGTTTTGCATTATTTTTTACGAGTTTAACTGGAAAAAAAATTTTCCTCCGCTTAGATGCCGGACTACTATATTTTCCTGTATTAGAAAGTGTTATTGTTATTCTAATAGAGTACACGCATATTTCATATTTTGCTTGGATATTAATGTATAATAGTAAATATGATATCAAAAATTACTAATAATAGGAAATATACCAGTTTTCATTGGAAATTAGTCCCAAATTTTAAAATAAAATTCAAATTTCTATGCATTTTCCGACCACAACCCGAGGATTTCCGAACGCTACCGATAATACGTGTGATGTCATATATCTTGTGTTTACGTATGTCAATATGGCCGGTATTGCATTAGGTTATGTGTAGTTGTGTGTTTATATTGTATTTTAATCAACTATTAATTGCTTCATCGACGTAAAAATATCATTTATATGTTTGTTTGAGTCCATTACGTGTTTGTGTGTGCTTTTTTTTTATTTCTGAAAGTACAACGTAAAGTGGAAAGTGGACATAAATATTCGATATTTCCGAGGATATTTTAAAACTTTTGGAAGAATATATTTTATCTACTAGTTCAGTGACGATTCTTTCATATTTTGTGAGTAAAGATAAGGCTAGCGAAGGTTTTGTAAAAGCACAAACTGACAACTTGCCCAAAGTAGACTCATTTATGCTGCTTGAATTTATGAAGTCAAACAGATGCTTTAATGCAGAGGATTGGAGCATTATCGTAAGTACTATTTAAACTATGTTTTATTTATATAATATATACCAACCATATTTCGATGTGTGGTCGTAAGAAAGTGATGTTTTTATGTTTGATTCCTAGACATATAGGTACATAACCTCAAACTATTTAAGAATAAAAATTACCAGCATAGAAGTAGGTACTTACATTAAAATGGTCATCACAAACAAAAGTAATACCCTTCTCTTAAGTGTATTTTTGCTTGCGCCACCAGGTAAAGTTACAAATATTTTGTCTGGAGTTTTAATAGACGTTGATTTACACACTGGAACAATGCAATACTTGGAATACAAAGTTTTTTTTTTCGGCTTTATCCATTTTTAAAGCTTTCAGAAACAAATTAGTTCACAAGAACTCAGAGCGTGATACACGAATAAGAACGTAAACAAATGACGTCACACCATGGGGCAGCCATCTTTATGACGTAAAGCGCGTTTTGGAGGACTTTCAAATTTTAAAAGTAAAGTTTATATTTTTTTGAAAAAATTGGCATTTAAGGTGTTAGGAGACCTGATAAAGCGTCAATTTCCACCAATAGCAAAATTTATGCTTGTATCCTATTATGTTTGTCGCAAGAAACCATTAGCAAAAATTATTTCAATTTTTCAAAAATTAAGGGTTGAAACTTTTTTTTTTAAATTGCATTACGTCATCTTATAGGGTATAAAATTCCCTACAATTTTGACGCCCACAATTTTTTTGCACAATCAAATCTAAAAAAGATATATACGAAAAACTGTTGCATTTCGCGTGATCCAAGCTTTGCTTGCAAGTTGCATCGCAAGCTCGAGCAGAATCTCCTCACAAATCTAGGAAAGTAGTAAAATCTCTGGTGGAAATCTTTTTCATTGTGTATCCTTACTCTCCCAGACTATATAGACAGGGGTTTGCCGAACCTTGTATGTTTTAATTGCTAAAAGTTCAAATAGTATGATAGATAGTTGGTAAAATACATAATAGTAAATTCGTGTGGAGAGTAAAAATAAAAAATGTATATACCTTTCAACAATTCAGTTTCTAAAAAATAGTTATTTATGATATGAGTGTTAAAAGTGAGGTTTTATTTTGTGAGTGAAAACGTTTGTGAAATGAGCGGAGCGAATTGAACAATTTCACGAACAAAATAAAATCACTTTTAACACAAATACCATACAATGTTTTTTGTACAACTTCCCTATTTTGATAATGAAACGAGCGAATTTGCAATGACAATAAATTCAAAATGCATTTTAGTATTCAAATAATCAAAAGATTGTTGTGAATGGCAGACGTTGCCAACGTTATGATTACTAACAAATGAGAAAAGACGCTGTCATTTGAATTTCATTCCTGTCCAGTTTTCGTCTTTTTTCTAGTTTTACGATTAATATTAATGTTCATAAGTAATGATTGTTAAATATTGATAATAAAAATTTGCAATTGCTGAATTTTTCTCATCTGATTTCATCATAAGAAAATGGAGTGCTAAAAATATTTTTAACACTAGTGTTAAAAGTATTTTTAACACGCTGCTATGTAAACAATCGTTTTTAACATTGTTTGCTATCATTAAAAGTGTCACTTTTAATGACAGTTGTACAAAAAAGTTTTTATTTTCGTACTTTGATTTATATCCGAAGACGATCGATAAACGTGACAAGTGTGATAATACTCAGGTATTATATTTCTAAATTTAAATGTTATTCTGTCTAATTACTAATTGATTGATGATTTTTTTTGTAAATAAATTCAACAGACATTCATTTCAGTATATTTGAAACTTTATACCGAACAATAAATTAAAATTCAACTTTCAGAGGGTTCTGTTTCCCTTAATCCATTAAAAACAGTACGTTATCATCAGAGGCGTAACGATTTCAACTTGATGTCATTAAATAGCACCAGCAGACGATGGTGTTATTCGTTTACTTCAAACAAGCATTCGATGAGGTAAAATGAACCTAGAAACGGGTAGAAAACTGATCAGAATGAATCGATTAACACTACGAAATACTGGAAATCAAGTAAGAATAAATAACTATATGTCAGAGGAATTCCTCATAACTGAAGGCGTAAGACAAGGAATGGCTTAAATCAGATACTGCTTGCATTAATTCCGTTTCTTCATCGGATCCAAACTTTTCTCGTAGATTCTTATACACATTGAAACATTTTTTTTGTGCCTCCAGATTTAAATGTAGTCGATTCCTGTTTTCACTACTTACACTATTACTAAGATTATCACTTTCATCACCATTATTTAAACCTTTGTCGTTGTTACACACAATATATTTGACCGAACTTGATATTTCCCAAGGACGCCACATTGTAAATATTTAATTTTCAACTAAAAACTAGCCAAACGTTACACCCATGCTCAATTCCTTAAGAGATGGGATGGAATCAAAGGATGCAGTCTTGCCAGGATCACCCTGGGCGACCCTGGGAAGCTGGCGCCGAAGAAATATTTGGCGATGACCAGGAAAAACCTACGTTTAACAGTAGGATTTCTGACTGGCCACTGTCAACTAAGGAAACACCTCCATACTATGGGGCTAGTGGACACACCCCTATGTAGGATGTGTGAACCAGTGGCGGCTCGTGAACTTTTTAAGAGAGGAGGCTGGACATTGGACATAAAAATATACTCTATTCAGCCAATTAGTTTAACCTTTGCGCAGCGATTGTACCTGCAGCTACTTCAGAGACAAAATTAATTGTTGCCCAGCAAGAACCAACGTGGAGGTATAGATTTCTCTTGCCAAACATTTTTTTTTGTTCACATAATTCATTGTGCATTGCTATTTTATGAAAAAAATTATATTTCAGAACTAAGTTATCTAAAAGTGTATTGGAAAACTCTTTTGAAAAATCATTCGAATAAGTTTTTATTCGTCAAGTCGTAAAACCATGCAAAATTCATGTAAATCGGAAAATCCAATCTCAATTTGACCTTTAATAGTATCTAAAATTTCATAAAAGAGTTGTTTATAATGTGATTTCTTGTCTACCAAATTATATGGTTTTCTCCTGTTCGCGGGAGGAGCCTCATCAGTTGGGAAATTTTCAAATAAAATATTAAAATGAAATTCTGTATTACGGAAACCTGAAATTTTATCAATGAGATGCTTCCAACGCTCTCTTGAATAAATTATATCAGTGAATTTATGTTGTAAAATTTGAAAAATAACATCAGTTTGTTCAAATATTAATTTAAAAGTATCAAGAAAAAACAAAACTTAATTATTCCCGCTAATCATCTAAAATTCTAAAACAAAACAAGCACGCACGAACTCACGCTCGTATTCTGTATTCCGTAGTTCGTGTTGGTTCGTATATCATCGCAACTGATGGAAGCTAAGCCTCCAGAGATGTTGCCATTTGCGCTTTTTTCACGGTATTAGCAATAGGACTGGTAGAAAAAACGGCAACTGTGTTGAGCAGCTCGTGGTTTCGAGAGAAATGTATGTGAAGACTTGCCTCAGGGCACTGTTGTCAGATTCTAAAATAAGTAGTGAAAACATGGAATTTATTGTGAAATTAAAAAATTTTAGATAAACGGGAAATAAAATGAAGAATAATCAACAACATATTTTTGGTGCTATTTGCTGGATAAATTATTGAGGAGGCTGAGCAATGTGAGGATGTGCCATGGGTCACATGTGGCCTAAGTGCTGTGAGCCTACACTCACTCTCTACTCTACAGATACAGAAGGTTACCTACTTTCATCCATTCTCTTTAGTCTGTAATTGGAAAAAGTAATTCAGGAACCAGGTTTGATTAGGTCCGGATTTATATGTTATAAAAGACATCAATGTCTAGCATTTGCAGAAGACATAGCAATATTAGCAGGAAGTAAAGAAGAAATAAGATAAGTATTGATAAATATTGAAGAAATAGCGAAAGAAAGTTCTCTATATCAATAAACTGGAAACAAAATAGATGGAATAGACAGGTATATGAAAGGGGATTGCCTAACAGTAGAAACAGTCGAAGGAAAGATATATACATAGGAAGAAATAGAGAGATTCGAGTAGGTACCTTGAAACGATAATTACAAGAAAACCCAAAAAAGAACAATGCGTGGTAATAATTGCATTTTTGCCTTACATAGTTCACTTCATTCATAAGCTTGGGCTGGGCTCAACAGCCCTTGGCACTTGAACTGAATCTTTATACCATTATCCATGCTATCCAGCTACTTCCATTCCAGAAGCTTCGTGTCTTCTATATAGTCCACCAGTTTCAATGGAGGGATCTTCAGTAGTGGTGATGGTTGTGTTATTTCCACTCCTGAGTGCTTCCGTCTGAGGCCTTGTAAGTTCTCACAGAAGCAGGGTATGTGAGTAGGTGTTTCATCGTAGAGTTCACATTTTCTGTACATAGGTTAACTTTGTAGATTCTTCCTAACCTTACATAGATTTGAAAGGCAAAAATATATCAAGGAACGTGAAATTCAAGATTTACAAAACTGTGATTAGGCCTACATACACATCAAAAACATGGACATTAAACAAAGATGAACAAAAAATGCTACAAATATTCGAAAGAAAAGTATTGGGGAAAATATTAGAAGGAAAATTGGAAAATTATTTTTGAATAACAAGGACAAACAAAGAGCTCGAACGAGCTTGGAACTCAAAGACTAAGATGGTTAGGACATACCTATGTAGAAAAAAATGGGAACAGGAAGGCTACCGAAAATATTGATATTTGGCTCAATAGGAAGAAGGCGAAGAAGAGGTAGACCCAAAACAAGATGGAAATCGAATGCTGAAGAGGATCTACGAAGAATTATTATCAGAAATTGGTACGACAAATGATAAGGTGAGATAAAGACAAGTGGTCAATCAAGGCATGAAAAGGTTAAGTTATTAAAACGCAAATTGGAAATGGTGCAAAAAAAAAATAATATCACATTTATCCGAATCCCTTACAATTTTATTAAAACCCGTCTATCTCCAAAACGAAAAATTTTGTTCAATAAAAAAATTGTAATTTGATCTCTTGCGAATTGACTTCTAAGTCTACTTTGGGACGGGAAAGGTCAATACCGTGATGGAAATATTTGTGAAAATCATAGAGCTCGTTTAAAGTTGGTCAAAATCGAGTTCAAAGGAGTTGGTAACAAGTATACAGGTGAAGCTAATAAAAACGGGGAAAAATGAATTGTAATATAGCGTACTCCGATATCTACCAGCTTACTGGAAAATCCTGTATATTTCCATATATTTTTGTAGCCTTAGCGAATAGAAATATTGCTATAAAATTTTTCCTTAAAAAATCTCACAGTTCAGCTTTTATAGATTTAAACCTAACAGATGGAGGAACCGTAATTTTTCCTTTTGAAAAGACTGAGGAAGTAGGGAGGCAATTTGCCCGAGTCCTATCTTGATAATTGCATTATTTAAATTCCACAGAAAAAATTAGGTTTCATCACCTAAAAGGCAGAAGCGGCTCGGATCTATCAAACAATAGAATATTCTTCAACGAGTGCAGAATGATGGCTATTATTCACGCGGATGAAGTTTCCAAAACGAGCGAGCGCAGCGAGTGAGTTTTGGAATCATCCAAGTGAATAATAGCCATTCTACACAAGTAAAAGACTATACTTTGTCCACGACTAAAAAAAACTTCCAGTGAGGATCGAACCCTGATCGTCTGCGCCATAGTCAACCACCATTTCTACCACTAGTCTAAATAGCATATTTATAAAAATGTAAAGAGCAAATATTTTTTTATCGGAATCCCTGCATTTATAAATGAAATTAATTTCGGGAGGCGTACATATTCACTATCGCTACTGTTTTCCATTTTTTTCTTTATATAATACGTAAAATTATGATTATATGATTATATAATTATTTTGACGTTTCCAACGACGCGCTGTCAGAAGCGATTTGCGTTATTAGGATTTGACGTTTTAAAAGAGATGATTTGATTTATTCATCTTAGCGTGAATTCTGATAATAATGGAATGTGATTGGCTAACGAGAGTGAATTCTTTTTCATTATTCACTGGTGTGAAGAATTAATATCATTATGCTGCTAAATATGTAGGAATAATTGCGGAATAATGCGTTATTATTTAGTCGTGGAGAAAAAATATTCTTGCCCCAGCTGTACGTCTCTGTAACTCGTAACAATTTACAACTCTATAAATAAACTGCTAATAAATTTGAGACCATTTGCCAGTTCCTTCATTGTTAAATAAGGTTCGACAAGTCGTAGGGATATAATTAAGGAAGTTTATATCGCTCGGGCTTAGGGTGTACAAAACAGTTTGTAGTAATTAATTGGTTTTTATGAAGTTATGACTATTGTAAAGTAAGTGGAACTCGCGTAGAAAGGGTTCCGTGCGATGAATATGTTATTTACCATGTTTTTTTTAAATGTAGCCAACAGTTGCATACAAATATTTATTTTATTATAGTGACACATGGATCTCTGAAAAAAAAGCATTCTGAAATTTCATATCTTTACAATTTATACAGTGTGGAACTGACATTTTTTTGTTATTATTAAATACAAACGACAATAGCACTGACACTGACATTTCGAAGGCTGGTGAGACAGCAAATAGGGCTGCGTTCGAGAAGCTGGTTGTTGGTATGAAAATTATTTTATGGAGTGAGGGTAAAAACTCACTTCGGTGTGCTAAACTCGCTCTAGGTTTTCGAACCGTGATGGAGTGTTTTGTTTCATGGTTATGTTTGTTCGGTTGCTGACAACTTGACAAATCAAATTGAAAATTCATCCATTCAAATATTTGCCTGAATAAGTGAATAAGTTTCAGGGAAACTAGAAAATTCACTCATAAAGGAACATAGGAGCGAGTTGCCTATCAAGTTTGTCCAAAATTAACCAATTGCCATATCCTGCTCATTTTCTACCTTTTTCCAATGTAACGTTCCATACTCTTCCTTTTTTTTAATTTATTTAATAATTTATAATTAATAATTGACATCTAAAAGTTCATATCGGCAGAATAAATTCAAATGCTTAAGCTGTCATATGTGACTTTTTTGTCAGCTTAAATTTACTAGCGTTTAAATCCCGTTATACCAAGGCTGGCTCCGGCCAATGAGAAATCTTAAAACCCGGTTGATCAAAGTGTAACTATGTATAAAAATATAAAAAAAATAAGAAATAAAAACTTAAAAAAAAACAAAAAAACCAAGCACCTAACCCGGTTTCGAACCTACGACATGCCTACGACCTCTGAGTTACAAGCCCAGTAACCTACCAACTGCGCTAATCTGTTCACATTCAGTTACATCGTTGATTGAGGAGTTTGGGAAGATACGCAACCTTACGAGCCAAAATGTAGCGCGAAAAGTGCCCGAGAATGGGATGGCGACACTATCGTCGAGCCCGAGAATTTTGTCAGGCGAGCTGTGATCAGTAGACAGGGTAGTTTTTGAACGTTCACTTCGATATTTATAATCGGTTTTGCATTTGTTTGAGTCGGCAGTTGATCGGTACCAGCAGTATAAGTATTTTTTATTTTTGAATTTCGTTGTGCTTCTTAAATTTATTGAATTATGGAGATGAAAAAACAAAATACCTGTTGTTATAGGGGATGTTGTAATAAAAAGAAAAATAAAGACAATATAATCAGTTTTTTTAAATTCCCAGTGTCTAAATCAAATTTAATTTCTGAGTGGATACAGAACTGTGGAAATATGGATCTTTTTATGATGGAGGAGACATCGCTAAAAAAATCTTCGTGTATGCGAAAATCATTTTTCAAAAAATGATGTTTACCCCAGTGGCAAAAGAAAATTACTAAGAAAAGATGCAGTACCCGTTTCTTGGAAAGGTATGTAGGTTAATTATATTTTTGTCTGCTAATTTTGACTTAAATTAAATGAAAATTATTAAATAATTAGATATCAATTAATAGGCATGATGACTGATTTTGAAAAACTGCTCTACGATGTTTGTTCGCATAAGTTTAATTTAAAAAAAGTTGTTTCTTTCAAAAATAAAGGCTAAAAGGAGAAATTTACGTTTTTAAAATATAATTAAAATTTCGCACCAAAACGCAAAAATATTTCAGTTAGCAAATTAGAAGTTTATTTTGATTACCTCTACTATAATTTGAATTATTATTTTGTGTGATTGTCATGAATTCTATAAAACGAGTACCTAAATATCATTTAAACGATGCAAAACCAGAAAATACGATAAAAGATCGAACGATATACAAAAGGTTGAAGTTACACATTTGTCATATTTTGTATTTTTACTGACAATTCAACTCACTTTGACAGCGGCAAAAGTTAGCTTAAACTTTTTCAGCGATAAATTAACTTCAACATTAAAATGTCATATACCTGGAAATGTTATTAGGTCTGTTCGTAGAGCAGTCACAAACGGTTGGAAACTGGACGACTCATGCGCTGTGAATAAAAACCGTTAAAAAAAAGTTTCTGCGCACGAGTCGTCCAGTTTCCAACCGTTTGTGACTGCTCTACGAACAGACCTATTGTCACTTTGACATCGATAAAAAAGGTGCATCCTTTTTTATCGCGATAAAAACCTCTCTTCCTAAATTTCTAGTATGCGGACGTCACTTTTACACAATAACAATGAGATAATTATTGTTGTTGTTCATCGATATATTCTGTCGTTAATTTATCTTGCCAAAAAACACTCGAGCTTTTCTTTTATCCAGATAAATTTCTCTTCAACTCAAAGTTTTGCCAATCACTAAATTTGCTGAAAAAATTGACATTAGATAAAATCGCTCCACCTTCGGTGTCGCGATTTTATCATGTCAGTTTTTCTCGTAAAATTATTGATTGGCTAAACTGTTTCGTTGCAAAGAGAAATTTATCCAATGAAAAAAGAGCTCTTGTGTTTTTACTGTTGATAAATGCACTTGTGTTTTTTTCACTTATGCATTTGTTTATCAATTATCGTAGTGCTGGTTACCAAAATAGATAATTTGAATTTCTAAATACAAACAATGAGCCCATTCATTGAATTGTCCTGCCGAATT
>CAJUYG010003264.1:0-22678 GCA_910591675.1 Galerucella calmariensis
AATGATGATCTCAATCATATTAAACAGCGGGGTGTAGTTTAGTAAAAATTTTTTTATATCGTATAATAGTATTCTAGTAATTTTTTTTCCGGATTTTTTTTTCTCCAGTTTTTTTTCTTTAGGGCATAAATCAGATGTTTTTTTTTTGGTTGTCCAGTACCCTGTTTAGAAATCTGGTCATATACCTATGTGTTTTTTTTGGGTTGTCCAGTACCTTGTTTAGAAATCTGGTCATATACCTATGTGTTTTTTTTGGTTGTCCAGTACCTTGTATAGAAATCTGGTCATTTTTTTTTGAGGTTTTAGTCCTGTTTTTTTTTTTTTAAATTATTTCAATTTTTTTTCTTCGGCTATTAAGGGAATGAAACGTGAAGTTTCACAGTCGCCTTTGTTATTCTTCCGGTTGCTTTGCCGTATCGTATAACCAGGGACTTGGTGTCGAATTTGCAAAACTCGTTCTAAGTGGAGGTGGTTACGGTGAATCGAAAACAGCCATCTTTCTTTCCGATCTAAGCTGTCGATTAAAAGAGACCTGTGCATTTCAACCGCTGTGGGATATATCTGCTAACATCACTTGAAATTTCAAAGATCCCGATTATTTTTCCACTTATAATATTCCTACAGGTAAGATTCTATATTCCCATAGTTATAGTTTTAGTGTTTAATAACGGATTTTGTATAAAATATCTGTGTAATTTATTCAACATTTTAGGACATGTGACCTCGTGTGACCTTCACATTCCCTGAATTATTTCCTTCCCTTTCTTGAACAATTTTTCCTATCCTTTTTTCTTTCTTGAACAATTCTCTGGTGAAGTTATTTTATTAATAAGACTGTAGCTAATTTCATGAGCTCTAAAAAAAATGTACTTTTTCTTAAAGATAAATTAACTTTACAGAGAGTTGTTGATGTAATCATTGTAATATTGATTTTAATTTATATTGTATTATTTTAGCGGTTGGCCACATAGTTTTTTTTGTTTTTAACAAAAAAAAATAAACATATGAAAACAAAGTACCTATATGGAAATTTACACCTACCTTAACATCTATTTTATGGTATCATAACGGATGAGCTTCAAGGCATACCTCCACTGCTGAGGGGAAAGGCATACCTCCACTGCTGAGGGAAATGAAACGGCCTTCTACCTATCTTTAATACCCAAGGAGACAGAGAGGCTCCCACGCAAATACTTTCTATAAGATAAGTAACTTTATACCTATACAAAGAAGTTTTCACCAAGGTCAACCTTCCAGGCTAAAATTCTTTCTTTTTCAATAATTTGTGAAACTAAAGGGCTTCACCCACTAAAATTATCTTCTTCGAATTTGTAAACTTAAGGGCTTCACCCACGGATATTGTTACTTTGTTTTATTATAGATTTACATAAATTGTATATTTTTAAAGTTAGAACTTATTAAATTCATACTCATTGTTATTGCTTAACTTGTGGAATTTTATTTCAACTTCCTTCCTACTGAATTTATAGTCACACACTTCAAGATATCATATAGTGAATGCTTAAATAACAGGACAGAACTTTATTCATAGTTTCGGGGTTAACCTATTCTTTTTATGAAAAGTAAAAAAACCACGTGGCGCTCAACTTATTTAACTATCTTCTCTTTTAAGCTACAGTTCTGTTTTTTTTTAAGTTCGGCGAAAACCACCCCTGAGAATCATTTTTGAATACAAATATTTTTTTTCAATAAATTTTAAAGTTACATTTCAGTTGACATTAAACATTAATAGTAATTGACGTTTCAGTGCTCCATCTTGCTGATACCAAGCTGAAGCCGCCTCTCCATTTCTTAAAGCATGTAACGCCGGTCGTATAGCTGCTTCTAAAATGTGGCAATATCTTCCACCATTTAAATTTTCATCATAAAATTGTAATGCTAAAATTTTATCGTCTTTTATTGCACAAAAAACATTAAAACTCCAACTATCTTGGAAATAACGTTCTCTACTAACATGTGGATTTTCATTAGACCAAAAATGGGAGTTATGTCGATTAAATAATCCATTTTTGCTAAACTTTGCTTCATCACACCATATAACTTTGTTTATGAAGTTTTCATCCTCTTGGGTCTTCATTAAAAACCATTCACAGAATTCTACCCTTCGAGGAAGATCACATAATTGTAAGTGTTGCACCAAATTATAAGAAAATGGTTTCCATTTGTGTTTTTTTAAAATGCGATGAATTGTTCTCGTCGACAAAGTAAGATCTCTCTCACAATCTCTAATGGAGGCATTTGGAGAGGCCGTAAAATAACCCAAAACATTAATTTCGTTGATGTCATTGTCCACTAGTGGTTTATTTTTATTAATTTTTGGCTTAAATTGACCAAACTGACGGCAGTTTTTGAGCAATCTTCTTACAATATCACCAGTTGCATTTGGTCGATATGGATATCTTTCTGCAAAAACACGGCAAGTCCGTTCAACAATTCTATTACACTCACCGTAAATAATAATAAGATTTAAAAAATCATCATTACTAAATCCTACATTTGCCATTATTTACTATAAAATACAAATGTGAACTGTCAAAATAAAAACCTTCTAACTATCAAATCTTTGACAGCCATGGCCTACCCTTTACTAATGTTGAAATCATTAAGTGTTGTTATGTTTTAACTAAAATAATGAAATATCTCAAAAGTGGTTGGATTTAGGTATAGGGAATACCCATACCACACGAATTGGCTTAAAAAAATACATCGGCAAATGTAATAAAATACAGGGTGTTCTATTTAAAGTAAGCAACTTATAAATGATTTAAATTGTGCATGTTGGCGGCTAAGTTTAAAACATCCTGTATGAAATATCAATGAGTTGGACATATGGAGTTAACGGGCAAGCCCTTGTTGTTTATTGGTTACAATTTCACGTTACTAGCTTCGATATTAATGGAGATATCGTTATTTAATGTGGACTAGGATTTTTTCAAAATTCTGAAAAAAAACGAAATATCTCGAAAATACTTCATTTTTGGTATAGGACATTGTTCACAAATTTTATCTAAAATTTCATGTAGAATTCGAAAATAAAATAAAAAATATTAGGTTCTATTCAAAATAACAAAGTTGACGTCTATTTCCGGTATAACCGGAAGTGCCACATTCAGGACAACATTATATTTGAACTCAGCGTCATCCAAAACCTACAGCTACGTAATTTCAGATTTTTAACATAACTGTATCCGCCATTACTTTTAATCAAAACTTGTCGCGCTACACCCTGTATTTGTACCCGTCTCATCAAAATGTCCAAAACTATGTTTATATTTTTATTTAAGCTTACTAATACTTTTATATCATTGCTGATAGACATATTTATAAAAGTATTAATTAAGCTATTTCGTCAATGACCTAATACATTATACGAGGGGCATTACACCGGCACCCACACTAATCTTACTTTAATGTGGTCTGCTAGTTCATCTAGTTCTTCCTGGCATTCTTCTACCAGTCTGGATGTTACCTTGCGTCTGTTTAAAGCTGCAAGGGCTGCCTGGCTGTCAGTTATCATGTTTATCCTACGAGTGTCCGTCCTGTTTGTTTATTCTGACACATTCTAGGATAGCATAGATCTCTGCCTGAAATACAGAGGTATGTTCTCCTAGTAAGAAGGAGCATTTTGTGTTTCTCATTTCACTATACACCCCTGCTCCTGTCCCTTCCCCAGTCTGTGTACCAGGTCACTCCTCCGGGAAACTTCAGTCTGCTTGGGTCTTGCCAGTCCTTTCTGTTCCTCATATTTAGGATTGGAGAGAAGTTTAGTGACCATATAGTCTGTTTTTATACTCAAAATGGCTCCACTCCACTCCACTCCAATACTTCGTGTGATATATTGAAATTCATCAAACGTTTGAGCAAGGCGCGCGTGTTTGTAGCAAATTTTCGCAATTTTTTTTTCAATTTTTCTCATTTCAGCTTAATGTGCCTCGACAGCACTGGTCATTGACACAGGATAAATAGATACAAATGTTCACATATAATTATTACAAAGTTTAAATTAGATTTTACGGTATGACTTAGCAGCTTCCAGAAACTGATTTCTTGATTTCGGTAGGGCAGTAAGTAAGGCTTTAGATCAAATTGTTGATATGTAGCAGAAACTTGTTTGCAGTCTGTCAGTATGTGCTTAACAGTCACAATATCATTACATCTATGGCATGGCAAACAGGACGATTTCCTCGGATATCCGTGTGTGAGTTTGGTATGGCTGATTCGGATTCTTCTGATTACAGAAGCCTCTCTCCGGGTTAAGAAGTTGAGGGAGAGAGGAGAAGTGGATGGATATCATAAAGTGCTTACGTGCTATTACGCTAGACAGGTGTCGCCAAGAATCTTGTGTAACGTTTTTAAAGTGGATCTTTAGGCCGGTCGCGAGCTGGACAATGTGTGTTGGGTTGTTTTTAGTGGCGTGGCGGTCCGCAGTTTCGTTACTATCAATTCCGGTGTAAGATGGAAGCCAGGTGAGAGAGACTGTTATATCTTGAGCAACGAGAGTTTTATAGATGTCGTGTATGTTCTGGACAATTGGGTGATCAGTGAAGATTTACTTGATTGAATGAATGGAGGAAACGAAGTCAGTGCATACTGCAATATTGTTGTGAGGTAGATAAATGCTTTTGAAAGCTTGAAAAATGTTTTGAAGCTTGCCTGTGTGAGACGCTACACACTAAAGGTAAAGTAAAGGAGCTGACTTCGGGGAAACTGCATAGCCAACACCGAAGTCAGTTTTGGAAGCATCTGTGTGAATCATAGGGTTTTTGCTTTTGAGTAATTCTAGGAATGCTTTCTTTATAAGTGCAGTGGGAAATTCATGCTTATTATAAATGGTAAGTGAGGTATCGATTATAGGGATATTTTTGGTCCAAGGAGAAGAAAAAGGTAGAGGGATCGGGGGGGTCAAAGAAAGGTCAGTATCTTTGAGTAACGGTGTGAGTAATTGGGGGATCTGTATCTATAGATTAGGGAGGGTAAGAGTGTAGGCTCACAGCACTTAGGCCACATGTGACCCATTGTACATCCTCCCGAGGAGTTGTCCTCCTAGGTCATTATCCATCCCGTCCTTCTCAGGAAGATGGACAGGTCACTAGGAGACATCTCCTTTATATTGGCAGGTGTAGGCCAAGACTCACCAAACACACACTCTCTTATCTACGATAACTCCGGACACTCGCATAAGACATGCCTGACAGTTTCATCTTCCTGTTCACACATTCTGCATAGAGGTGTGTCCACTAGCCCCATAGTATGGAGGTGTTTCCTTAGTTGACAGTGACCAGTCAGAAATCCTACTGTTAAACGTGAGTTTTTCCTGGTCATCGCCAAATAATTCTTCGGCACCAGCTTCCCAGGGTCGCCCAGGATGATCCTGGCAAAACTGCATCCTATGATTCCATCCCATCTCTTAAGGGATTGAGCATGGGTGTAACGTTTGGCTAGCTCCGCAATTGACGAAGTCGTTAGGCCGTAGGTGTCACTGGGTCCTAGAATTTTTAGTCCAGCGGCTTCCCTGGTTAAAGAATCAGCAATGTGATTTCCTTCACTCCTGTCGTGCCCTTTAACCCACCTCAGGATAATATTGTTATCCACCGAGGCGTCAGCTGAATCTTGGTGGCACTCTAGTACTAGCCTCGATATAACACGTTGTCTGTTCAAGGCTAATAGGGAAAGACTACTATCAGTGCAGATTATTATGTTTTTGCCAGAAATTCCCCTTCTGGTTAGTTCTTTTGTGGAATTGAGATAACAGCCAGTTCTGTTTGAACCACGCTGGTATTGTTTCCCATTCCCCACTTAATCTTTAGGCTTAGTGCTCTCGAGTAAACTCCACATCCTGAGCCTTCTTTCATTTTTGAACCATCTGTATATATGAGTATTGCATTTGCAGCATCTAGCTCTGTGTTCTGTTTCATTTGAATTTTGTAGGGTTTGTTAAACAAAAACCTGGGTTCAATTGCATCGTTGACTGCCTGCAGCAGAGGTATCGCAGTGAGCGCTTCCTGCCATAGGCTTAACCTCAATTAGCCCACTCCTACTTCGGGGTTTACACCAGCCGTGCGCATACGTACCATGTTTATTAACGCAACCTCCTTGACGTACAGGTCTAGAGGGGTCCGACCAGTAATTAGTTTCATTGCTGCGGTTGGTTTTGTTCTCATGGCTCCTGTGATGTTCAAACAAGCCATTCGCTGTATTTGATATAATTTTTGGATGGCCGTTGCTTGTAGAACCTCCGGTCCCCATGCACATGCACATGCATGCTCCATACGCTAACAAGGGTCTTATTATTGCAGTGTAGATCCAGGTGACCACACGGGGTGACATACCCCATGTGCGTCCCACTGTCCTCCGACACTGCTGATAAGCCACATATGCTCTTTTTGCTCTGCTGTCTAGATGAGAGTTTCATGTTAGTTTCCTGTCGAGGATTATACCAAGGCATTTCACCTCTTACGAAAAGTTTAGTTTGCTTTTGAAGATTTCGGGAGGTTTCGAACCCGATAAGCTTATTTCCCCGGTGAAAAGGACCATCTCAGTATTTCTGGGATTGATTGACAGTGAGTGTTCCATTTTTCAATTAATTTAAGCCCATCCTGCGCTCTATCACATAGTGTGTTCACAAATTTGCCAGTCTGCAAGATAACTATGTCATTTGCGTATGCAATTGTGTAGAATCCATTGTTGTTGAGGTGATTATTCAGGATGTCTGGGACTATGTTCTACAGAGGGGGTGATAAGACTTCTCCTTGTGGACATCCCCTCATGACGTCCTCTTACTGTGATGTCTTCTACATTGATACTTATTGCTCTACTAGAGAGCATCTTGAGTATCCATTCTCCTACTACCAGAGGTACATTCCTGGAGTTGAGTTGCTGGGTAATTGTTGGAAAGGTTGTTTCATTAAACGCTTCCTCGATATTTATGAATATACCCAGGGAGGATTCTTTGTTGTCCAATGATCTTTCGATTCTGCCAACCACTTGGTGAAGGGCCGAATCAGTGGACCTTCCCGGAGTATATGCATGCAAATTTGGATGAAGTGGGTCGTGAACTCTTATATACCGCTCGCATAACCTCTCCATTGTTTTTAAAAAGAACGATGTGAGACTAATTGGTCGGAATGCTTTTGGTAAGGTGTAGTCCATCCTACCTGGTTTGGGTATAAATACCACTCGTACTTCTCTCCACTTACTGGGAATATACCTCAGAGCTAAAGAGGCTAAGAAAATTCCATCCAGGTGCGTCATAAGGATATCCATTCCCCATTGAAGTAGGGCTGGTCTTATTTCGTCAGGTCCCGGTGACTTGAAGGGGGGGGGGAAGCCCGATATGGCCCACCTTATATTGTCCTCATCAATTACTGCACTGGCAGATTGCCAGTCGTATTGTGAGGGTGTTGTTGGTACTTCCGTCCAGTTTGACGTCCCAGGAAAAACAGAATCTGGGAAGTGAGTTTCCATAAGAATCTCAGTGCTCTCTTGGAGGTTGACGGCCTTGTCGCCATTTACCCTTGTCAGGATGCCGATACTCTCATGGTGGTCGTTTGAGAGTGCCTTCTGTAGCCTAAAAATTTGTGGAAAGTCTTCGACTGCCTCATAATAGGCTCTCCAGGCTTCTCTCTGCTTTTGTATGCAGACTTTTTTAAACTCTTAGAGGTTGGCTTTATATATTCCCCAGTCCTCTTCGAGTTTTGTTCGTTTTGCCTTGTTAGAGGTCGTTCTCGCTGTCTTTCTGAGGTGTTCCAGTTCAGGACACCACCAGGTATTGGTCGTGCCACCTGTCTGAACCATCCTCATGGGACAGGATTCCTTATAGGCAATGTCTATTCCTTGTTACCCTGATAGTCAATGAGGTGAACGCATAGCTCATCCTCAACGGCTTCTTCTTGAGGACAGCCATATCCTCATCTCCGATTCCGAAGACGGAGAGGTGTCCTTCTGGGTTCACCTTTACCTCATGATGGAAAGTGCACCACCTTGCCACCGTCAGATCAGGGTTCTGCGCCCTAAGCCGACCAAGCACCCTCTCTTTTTCACCGGATGTCGTCTTGTGGACGTCCTCCGGGATCCAGAGCGAGGCCTTGGTCATCTTAGGGAGCCTATCCACACTAACGACTGCCAGCGATGGCTTGAGGTTTTTTGTGGCTTTTTTTCAGCCACTCTAGCGTCCCGTCGTCATCGCAGACCACCAGAGTATGTCCACTACTTAAACGTGGGCGCTTTGCTATTGCTGCTGGAGGCGGAGAAGATGATCTTGTCCAGTTCCTTTAGCAGTTGATTTTTGATGATTCTTTCCCGTTCTGCGGTAACCTCACCGTACGGGTTAGTCTCATCTATGATAGCAACCTTAAGGTGTCTCAAGGGGGCATCCGCAAAGGTTTTGGAAGGCGCGGCGACATTTCTGTCACTGTGCAGCTTCTTCAGCCCTCTAGGAGTCCACTCCATGGAGGTGCTCAAGTGAGGGCGCTTTCCTGCAGGGGCAGCCGGTTCCTTGCCTTTATTCAAAGCGGAGCTCTTGGCGCCCGCCGCAGGAAGTGCCATGGCTGTTGGAGGTGGAGTGGGGGAAGAGGGGGGTGCACTTGTAGCTGCTGCCACCCCTGATTTCTTTGCTCTCTTTCTCCTTTTGGCTTCAGCGCCGCAAATGCGCTTTCGCCTAGGCCTTTGTTTTGCATCACGAGGTGATCTTCCATGTCCAGCCCTATTCTGTGCAGTATTTGGGGGTGGACATTTCTGTTCATGACATACCTAAATATTGTCCATGATTTTCAAAGCATCTCCCTTTGAAAAACCTCTGAAGTGAAAAAGTTTTTGGCTATCACTAGTGATTTGTGCATTGTTAATAATTGAAGCATTAAATAAATCAAAAAATGATGCGTATTCAAGGGGGTTAGAACCATCAAACGTGGGTATGCTAATTTCAGACAACCGCACATTATTTTGAGTGGTTTTAGAAAAGCAACTCGAAATTGAGGTTCGCGGAGCTGACTCAAACCTTTAAAGAGAAAACTGAAGTTGCGAGAAAGTATCAAAATATTCAGTTTCAGTTTCTTCCTGGTTTTCGGAGTCTACTTCATTCGAGGTGTCTGAATGATACTCAATATTGTCTTGAGCATTTGAATGCTTGATGAAACTATCTGTGTCTGCATTTACAGTGAACGAATTTACGAGTTATACAACTTTTAGCTAACGATCTAGTTTTTTTTATATTTTTTGAGATCAGTACTCATGTTAAGTATCTGAGAGAATGAATACACGAGGATTGATTAGTACTGCCAAAAACTTCCTACCAACGTTCAAGCTAACTTAACTAAATCATCCAAAGAATGAGGAACGAGAGCCAATAAATAATAATAGTAAAGAGTAATAGTGAAGAGAATTGAAAAGTCCATAGACTGCTTTGCACATTACACAAGAGTTATAAATACGTGTCAGTCAAAAACCGTTTTCAAACTCTTGAACTTTTTGGCGGCGATCCAGAAGATATCCAAGTGTAGATGTGGTGAAGAGAGAGTTCGGGCAAATCCTGAGAACACAAGTGTGATGTCGACTGAGAGAATCTAGGCGATGCCGAAGATGAGATGAAGGGAGACTTCAGAGGTGTTGAATCGATGCGTTGAGGAAATGTGATGAGAAATCCGCTGTCTACAATATCCGGATCCAAGACCATGAATTACGCAAGTTCACGTGAGCTGATAATTAGCGAACTATTTTTCCAATTATTGGATTAGCGAACTATTTTTCCAATTATTGGAGAGTTGATTGAATAAAACTCGAAGTCGAACACTTTTTATATATTTACACAGAACGATAACTTAATTATCGAACATTTGAACATTTCCGTCAGTTGCGGAAATTTGCCACTTTTGATTCACTATTTCAATCGTTTATCAATCGAAATACTGGCAAGCTACACCACTAGAGCTACTTTTGTTAAAATTTTGAGTAACAAATTAAGCTAGAACTCAACGTTGGAGCATTTAACGTAACATTGAAAACTGAAATTCTAAAGTGATATTTTTTAGTGAGAAAGCTCGCATAAACCATAAAAATATTGATGTAAGAAATTTCCCTACGATTTTGGAAAACGACGGTATATGACACCCGAATCCTCCTGGGAAAGGTCTTAAGTGCTATCAATATAAGGATTAAATCCTCAACTTCTGAGAGTGTTCTTACGACGGGTGAAATTGGTTGACGCCGACGTTTATTATGTATATAAACAAGGAATAACTTTTGTCCCGCATTACTAGAGGCTGTAAATTTTGTCTAATACAAATTTTCCGGTGGGAAAAATGAGTTTCCGAACACTGGGCAAAAAGGCATCAATTTTATTAGCTTCTCGCGTTTTTATTTGACGCACACCATCATTTTCTCAAAAAAAATCACCTGATATTGCCAAAACAATAGTTATAGGTACATACCCAATTATACATGAATCATTGGTCGCGTTCATCCCAATAAAGTTGATCAGGTGGCGATTTTCAGAGTGATCCATAAGTTCGTTATTCTGCTGAACGTGCTGATTGACATATATGCCGACAAAGCTCTCAACCACGCTTTAAACAATATTGACTACTGCCTTAATTGTGTACATGCTCTTCCGAAAACCACAGTGAGAAAGCAACAATAATTCTTCCTGTTGAAAACATAACAAAAATTTTTCTTTCATCGGAATTTCGAATATTCAACCCACTATTGGTACAATTGCAATCGGCCTGAAGTTGTTAGGATCATTCAGATCCTCCTTTCGGGTGGATTTTAGTTATTTTTAATGCATCAGGCCAGCAGCACTCCAACATACATTTATTAAAAAGTATTTTTAATGGTCTAACAAGTGCTTCACACAGGAATTACAAAACATTTCCATTGGAGTATAATTAAATTTGGTTCACAAATAAAATAATACTCAAAACAGCTGTAGCACTAAAAATAAAATAATGCATTTGGAAAAGGGTGGTGTTTATAAATTGTTCAGGTTGTGATGTGTAATATATTGGTTAGACTAGGAGGTTTGTGAACATTTGTTTTAAATAGCATGTGATTCATTCAAATTAGGGGCGTACAGTAAGTCGAGTGCGGCTGCTGAACTTTGTTGAGATCGTAATATCTCAATAAGTTTTGATAAAGTGGAACTTTTGGGAAATGTATTTAAAAATGGAATGTGGATGCATTTGTGAATAAGGGAATCGTTAAATGTAATAATAGTTTTAATAAAGACAAGGTAACATTACTTCATGGTCCAGATAGAAAGAAAGCAAATCGGAAAAATTCAATTTGGGCTGGAATGGTCTGTTCTCTCGAATTAATCAGTTAAATGAAGTATAGTACAGTATGCTGCTAATTGAAGTTGACCTGTTTTTGGATTTTTTTCCATAGTCGTTTATTTTAAAGATAATGAATGTATTCCATTAATTAGCGACATACTGTATGGGTGTTAGTGAAGTGGAAGTGAGTGAGTGAGTGTGTTTAGTGTGGATAACGCTGTTATTTAAGCGATTTTCCTTCCAGAAGGTTGCAGTTTGAATTAACAGTTTATTCATATTGGATCCAAGGTAATTAACTACATCAGTTAGAGTTTTCGGGAGACATCATAAAACGCTCCTACTCAATCAACAAAATACGTGCTGGTATACTGTTCATGCTTGGTTAATAGTGTAACGTTTATTTTAATTCATATTTACAATTAATTTATATTTACAGATTTATATTCAAATACAGTCCTTATTTAATAATTTATATATCACACTAAACACACACTAACTAATTTATATGAGAGTCACTTTATCGAGGCGCGATTGCTTCCTTTCAGTATCAACACTAACTGACTAACTGACTCCGCTGCGATGCTCGTCGCCTATTTATACTCGCACGACTTGTTCTAGAGACCTCTCGAACTCGAAGTTTTGGTGGATGCGCTGGGTTTTTCTAGATGTTACGTTTTCCAGATCATTCTTGAAAATAAGGCGGAGGAGCCATAGTCGTATCATATGGGAATTTCACTGGGAGCACTAATTGAGCACATTAATGCAGCAGCTCGCGTAACAATAGTAATAATGATAATTAATTCAATAAGAAATGAACACATGGGAACATAGAAATTAGTGAGACTACAATTGAAATCACAAAAGTATTATGACCTGAAAACATCAACAAATCGTCAAATCCATTACTCCAGTCCATCAGTCCAGTAAATTGTCAGATCCGGTAATAAGACAAATCCAGTAACTTGTCGAGTTCTATAATAAACTATTGACGGGTACCTAATCAACTGTTGAACACCCAAATATTTCTGAAATGAATACTTTCAATTATGATACAGTTTGATTTACTATACAGGGTGTCCCATGACGAGTTAAAACTATCTGTATATGGCAAAATACTTATAGTAAAATCATGAAAATTCCTATGTTCGGGTTTTCGGATACGATCTTTCTAACTGGAATATTTTCAAAGATGGCCGACATCCGGTTCTACCAGAAGTCGACTGTAACTTTGTTATTTTAAATGGAACACCCTATATATCAATACATTGTTGAAATCTAAGTGAAATTTTAGTATACTTCCGGCTGAAAACTGTTTTTGGAAAATGCATAATTTTTGAGTTATTATTCCATTTGTAATAAGTTTGAGGTTTGCAGGGCCTTATAAATTATTTGTTTACGAGAATACCTTTCAAGATATGAAAATGGTTTCTATTCGGTTGCTTTAAGCAAGGTTAGACGTGTTTGAATCTATTTTGAAAAATCTTCCATTTCATACATGATGGGTATAAAAAGAGATCAAAGTTTAACTTCATAAATATCAAATTTCTTTATTTTTTTCAATAAAACCGCCCGTTTTTTTTTTCATTTTAATGCATTCAGGGGTAGAAAATAGGGCAACTTCATGTTTACTTTCCTATACCTAAACCTTACCGTTATCCAGATATTAAATGTTTTTTGTACATTTTTAGAGATGCAGGTGTGGCCTAAATTTTATTTTGACCCGTTGATACAAGCACTAAGAGATAAAAAAGATTATGTAAATTTGCTTTTAATACATGGTAAATATAGCAAAGGTGTTACAAGAACATGTGCTTTATTTGCAGTAAGATATTCAGATAGACCACGATCGAAATCGCACATTGTTCGAAGAATACTTAACAATTTGAAGCTATTCGGTTAATTTCAAGCAAAAGTTAATCGAGTTAAACCATTTGTGACAATAATAAGATATGCTTGTATCAACGGGTCAAAATAAAATTTAGACCACACCTACCACATCTCTAAAAAAATTTACAGAAAATATTCAATATCTAAATTACGGTGAGGTTTAGGTATAGGAAAGTTAACATGGATTCTCCTTATTTTCTACTCCCAAATGTATTAAAATAGGAAAAACCGGGTAGTTCTATTGAAAAAAATTAAGAAGTTTGATATTTATGAAGTTAAACTTTGAACACTTTTTATACACACCTTCTATAAAATGAAAAATGTTTCAACATAGATTCAAATACTTCTGACCTTGCTGAAAGCAACCGATCAGAAACCATTTTCATATATTCAAGGGTATCCTCGTAAAAAAATAATTCATAAGTGCCTGCAACGGTAAAATTTTTTACGAAAAAATTAGTAACTCGAAAAGTATGCCTTTTTCGAAAAAGGTTTTCGGACAAAAGTATATTTACAGTCGACTTCCTGTAGAACCGGAAGTCGTCTATCTTTGAAAATATTTTTTAGTTGAAAAGATCGGATCCAAAAACCCAAATTTGTGGATTTCCATGATTTAACTATAAGTATTTTGCCATATACAGATAGTTTTAACTCGTCGTGGAACACCCTATATTGCTGAATCAATAATCGTTTGTCTATTTCCATAAAACACTTCACAATACACTTTTTGGATGAATTGTAGCTTTTTGGAGTTTTTATATCATTATGTAAATAAATTAATTCTTTGTGCTAAATAATTAGCATATCTTTGTCCAATAGTTATCACACTACAAGGAAAACGATCCCTACATATCCCCTAGTTTTGCAATAAACATATATTTTAACAATTTCATTCCACTTCCAAATATAAACAACAATATTTCTTCAATGAAAAGTTGACGTAGGTACATCTTCT
Source organism: Galerucella calmariensis (assembly GCA_910591675.1). NCBI lineage: Eukaryota > Metazoa > Arthropoda > Insecta > Coleoptera > Chrysomelidae > Galerucella > Galerucella calmariensis. The sequence continues at coordinate 14,131 of CAJUYG010003264.1, forward strand.
CTCTGGGCATACAGTTGATTCGATGGATATGAAATATTTTTTTGAGAGATTATTCTTAAAAACCACTTTTGTCAAATATGAACTCTATTCAAGAAACAATCTTTCACTCCGCCTCAACCAACAATTTATCGAAAAATTGTAGCATGACAAGAATTATGAATATGAAAGTACAATAAAGTGAAGTTCAACATTCATCAGCACATTCCTTCCTTTTCATCCTTAACCATTATTCCTTTCAATCCCCTTCTGGTATACACCCAACCAGTTCCAATTTATTTCTAGAGTACGTATCAATTTTTTTTATCTTCCATCCTCCTTATATTTAATTTGGTTCATTCGCTTTAAGTGTCTTGCAAATATTTTGTGATGAACTAGGCACTTATGTAAGAACAGTAATGGGCCGGGTGACGCAACTGGTTCTTAGCTGATTCAGTTAAGCATTTTATCCATGTATTATATTTTTGTTAAGTTTGTAATAATCTGGTTTTATGTGGATTAAGATATGTTGTTTTCATGTGAGTAATGGATATAATGTTATCATCAATATTCTTACCACCAAATAATATTTCACACATTTCCAAAATCTGCATAAGACGCGCTTTTAATACCTATATGAAGAAGGAAAAAAGTTTTGTTTGTATTCATCCAATTCATTCCAATTCATGATGCTTTGATAAGTAAATCGTATATCGTGAGTAGACAGACTATACATGTGCGGAATAGAATTTGAAACTATTATGTTTGTGTTTTGACACATTGAGATAACAGTAGACCCGACACTTCCATCGTTAATGAGCGAGCTTACAAACGCTGATAAAGTTGTAACATGTAATGGAGAGGATTTCCCCCGTAATGGAGCGCCTCTGTCGGAATCAGCAATCTCTAACTATGTGTCCTCTCATTTGAACTTGGCTTGAGTTCGATGAAGTTTGAGGAAATTTGGTTACGCTTCATTAAAATAGTTATACTAGTTTATATACAGTTAAACCCGTTTATAGTATGTAGATGCCCCGAAGCGCATTCACGAAATGGATGGATTAAACGTGGTATTCATAAAGAGCACTAGATAAGCTTCAAAGCCCTTGAATCTCCACAAGTGTATTTATATTGCATGAGGCCAACAATATAATATGCAGTCACGTAAGATGATTATACAAAGTTCATCATGTACAAGTGCAATGAAAGTAACGGAGAGAATGTACTGTAGTGATATACACATTTTCACAGTTTGATTAAAGAGAAATAGAGTAAATTAAAAATGAATACAGTCTTGAAATACGTATTCACGCTGTCAGAATATTTATAGTGTTCAATATGATGGTGTCACTTCGAATATTTTTGATTTGATAGTATTAGGACCTGTAACCCCCATTCCGCTCACCTCTCGTTAATAACAATGTCTAGAGTGAGTTTGAAATTCCGCCTTGTGAACAAATTGTTCATTGCCATTTCCATGGACTGTGCTGCATCAAGCTCCTGTATTATAGAATATCCCGTTGAGGTTTCAGTTTCGTCCACATAACCAAAGTTTTCCCAAAAGCTTGTGGCATATCCAGCACTTGTTGCTTTTGAGGTGATATAATGTGAGCTGTGCTATCAAGAATAACTCCTTCGTACTTCATTTCTTCCCACAAGAGGTTGTATTTTGAATTGCATTCTGTAACTGAATGAAACAAGTGTGGTTTGTGAATAGCTAACATCCCTTTCTCCGACCATCTAATGGTTTAAGCTCAGGGCGCGTTGCATGCAGTTGGCAATAATACCGTTATGTTTGCCTTCAACCTCTACAACTAATGCGTCAACATAGCCCCGAGCAGAAAATCCTCCTCTTTTAAACTTTGATAAAAGGTCGTCAACCCCTGATGATCATAGTAGAGGTCTTGCTGGACTATTACTTAATATAAAGCTAATCTCAAATATCTCAAATTTTTCAGTAACATACTGGATACAACTTTTATAATGGGTGGGTATCATAATTAAACTGGAAAGTGCCATCTGATTAACAACTTATCGAATGGGAACAGAAAAATGAACTTTTGTAAATCATTTAATTTCCTATAAATATCAATAGAGCGCTTCACTAGCCAATAAGTCTTTCGAATGGCTTAAAAGAAGAAGCAGAAATAACTTTTCCTGCTATATTTTTATTTGAGTTCAAAAGCGCGATTGGGGCATTTTGATATCAATATTTGGGGATTAAATTCCAACTGGTTTTTCCTACGCCAGAAAAAAACTTTTCCGCCCATTTGTAGGGGAAACTTTTTTCAATCACCCCAATATACATATTTATATATTTTCTCATTTTCTTCTCCAATTGTTTCATTTTGCTGTATTATATATATATGGGGAATCAGAGGATTAACACAACCTAAGGGTTCTTATGGGCTTTTTGTGTTCATTACCTATAATACTTCCGTATTATAACTATTTTTGTAGAAATATTTGTTTGTGAACCATTGGTATGTGAATGAACATCATTATATTCTGAGCTACATGTCTGTAGGTGAAATGTTTCTTTAACACTCAAAATTCACAATGCTTCGAGTATGGCTTCAATATTTGTTCACCTGCTGCAGCTTAGTATTTCCAGTGAAGCTTGATTCAGCTGGTTTTGTTTTCTTCCAATTTCAAGTTAATTTAACCTACAAAAGCAAGACGTATTATTGCTTCCACTCAAATTTTTTCCTCAATTGTGATATAAAAAGTCAAAATAATACTCAACGGTTTGTGGGTAACGTGGAGAGAATTTATTGAAATTCGAAATTCTTAACCTCAACATCTCATAACATTTTTGTGTTACACTTATGTGCATATAAGTATGGGTCAATCGACCTATTTTTGACCTCCCAAAATAAATGTTTATCACTAGTCCAGTAAATGAAGGGGCAAAGCTCCTGAAAAGTCCCTGAAGACTTCACTTTGGACTCAATTTGTAGGTCACGACAATTAAACGAGAAAAAAGTTAACACGCGATTGACTTCACGAAAGGGGAGGGGGAGAATGGCTCCCTTAACATTAATCATTTCTTTCGAAACTTCGATAGTGATCGAGATAATGAGACCTAAAAGTCCCTTCATTTCAGCTGCTGCTCTGCCTGTAGTAATTCTGCTGTCTATGCATTAACCTCTAAGCGGGCCGACGAATTTTTCCACAACTTGGCAAAAAAATTGACATTTTCCGATGATTCAAAGTTCATCACAATGGGAAGACCCGTAGTTATCATTCCATGTGACTTGCAGCTCGTTCGTACTTGACAAACATATTTTAGAAAGCGGTCCAAGTTTCTTTCCACAAGATTTTGAAATTACTTCATCAATTTGTTCATATTTTAAAATAAAATAGTCTTTCATCCTAATTTTTTTATAATGGAACCTTAGGAGGTCTTGAATGATATCAGAATTTTTTTTTAATTTATTCCTCGCATTTTGTTTTGAAATTGATTTGTTTATTCACATTTTTCAGCTGTTTTCGGAGTTCTGTACAATCTGTAGAACAAGCACGATTTAAAAATGTATCATCCTATATATTGCTTTTCAATGCATATCATTTTAAACCTTAGAGTGTCTAGTTTTCGAATGTACTTTTTGATTTTTAATAAAATCCAATCATTTTCCAGAAATCAGGGATATTGATTACACCGGTGGAAACGGGCTTTTTTATTAAATAAATGAACAAATCAATTTTTTATCAAAACGCAGAAAAGATATTGGAAAAAAAAATTCTGATATCATACAAGACCTCCTAAGGTCCTAAGGATGAAGGACTATTTTTTTTAAATATGAACAAATTGATGGAATGATCTCAAAATCTTGTGGAAAGGAACTTGGACCGCTTTTTTAAATATTTCTGTCAAGTGCGAATGAGCTGCAAGACACATGGTTTTCCCATTGTGATGGACTTTGAATCATCGGAAAATGTCAATTTTTTGCCGAGTTATCGAACAATTCGTCCGCCCGTTCGCAAGACAGCAGAATTACTACAGACAGGGCAGCAGCTGAAATGAGGATACTTTTAGGTCTCATTATTCCGATTACTATCGAATTTCCGGAAAAAATGATGGGGATTATTTTTGTAGATAATAAGACGATATTCAGTTTTTATTTGAAGAAAAATTCTCGAATTCTCATATTGTGCCAGATATTAGCGAGATACCCGTTTTCCAGTGTTTGGGGGGCCAATTTTCCCCCTTCCGTAAACTCAATCGCGATAAGTTTTTTCTCGTTCAAAAACACTTGCCGTGACCAACAAATTGAGCCCAAAGTGGAGTTTTCAGCGACTTTTCAGGAGCTTTCGATATTTTCAAGTGTTCAGTTACTGGACTATACTGATATTTTTGCTGTATTATTATACTATATTGGGAAATACCAAAATTCAGTTATATTCATAGATCCCATGTGGGCTTTTGTCAACATACCCTTTCTGCTTAATTCACCTAGAGCATTAACTTCACAGTTCGACCCTTGGAATTTCTGCAATCTTCGCCTAAGCTGCCCAGCGCTCATTTGACGAGATTTCAAAAAAACGCGTGACCTACATCACGACAATAGAATAGCCAAAATAATCCACAAATGTGCGAGAGCAGTTTTTCACTTCGATCCCAACTGCTCATTGAAGGAGGGAATGGACGTCAAATCCTAACATAAACGTATCTTTGAAGTTTTTTCAATAGCTACTCCCTGTCTATTGAATATGCTTAAAAGTTTTATTTTATAAAATATAATGACTTATGACTATTTTCTGGATGATTCAGACATAAAGCAATGATTGCCGGAATTCTTCAGTGGAAGAAGGGAGCTTACCAAGAGAAGACATATTTTGTCTTTCTCTGCGATCACAGATTGAACAAGAAAGGTGAACACAAAATATCTGTTCTCCTAGGTAGTTCTACTCCTTTAGTCCAGAATTCAGCCCCAGATTTTCGCTAGAGGTGAATATTTTTACAAATGATTTGAGCAGATAGAGAGAGATATTAATAAGCTCCATTGTCATGAGAAGTTTCACAATTATTTTGAGTACGAAGTGGCTATTTTAAAATAGATGAGAGATGAAATAAACAAGTCACAACTAATTAAAAAAAAATACTGAAATTGGCGGTAATAGTACGCCTGTGACAGTAACCACTTCAAAAGTTTCTTATCACCACCCTCTCCTCAAAAATTACACAAGGCTAAAGAAGCTTTTAACAAAAAAAAAACGTCATGAAAACATAGTTGTATTCTGTGCAATAAAATTTTTATTTGAAATTGCAAAAATTTTTTACACAAAAAAAAATAAATGAATTTTTACACAAAAAAAAATTACACAGAATACAACTATGTTTTCATTGACTTTCTAGTCATGTGTACTCAGCTATAAAGATATTAAAAAAACGTGTTTGATGTTGACAAAAATAAATAAAAATAAATAGCGTCGTGAATTGAAATAGCACTGACCAATCCTTCCAGGGAGTAATCATTATAGTGAGAATTTTTTCCCAGCTTGCGAAATAGAAATAGGCGAATTAAATGAGTTTCTCCTTCCAGTGGAGTAGATCTAGCATTGTTCCCCCACTGAAAATCATAGAAAAAATGATCTTTTACTAGAACTATGAGTATTTGGTGAAGGGCACAGCTTAATTATTGTTCTTTTAATAGAACATTGTTTGGTACGGACATTTGCATCACGTGTTAAACATCTATACCGAAATAAAGTTTTTCCATCCGGCCTTGAGGCCATTTCAGTGGTGAAATTATCTCATTCTTCATATCTCTAGATATTGGAAGTGAGGCATTAAGTCACTTGCCTCTCTATCGGAAATTATGTTGATAGATATCAACTGCCATAGTTTGATTTTATTGATTGATTCATTTCAACAATACAAGTGTTATGACGGGAACAGAAATTGAACTGGGTGACTCAAGTGTCAGAAAGTGTCCCAGTGCTGGTATCGGAAAAGCATTCGGATTCGAACTAAGTGGGTACAAAGGACGAGAATTCAATAATGATTCGATTTGCGACGAAAGAGTAAAAAATAGCACCTCATATGTCAGAATTATTTTTCCACCGAATGTGCGATACGGAGGAGTCTCAAAAGACTTCCCCCCTGCAAAATGGTGTGATCCACCTGGATTGAGTTTAAAGATTGTCAATTGACTTTTTGCGGCTTGTTCCACGATATTTCGGTCTGCTCTGATGAAATTTTGTTCCGCAATCTGATGTTATGTTAGGACAGTGCCTCTTACGAGTACCTACCTATTTGCTGGAGTGCAGCTATGAAAATTCCACTGGTTAAATCTGAGGCAAATTTGAGGTGCGTCGTAATTTACCCATGGCTGTGAAAAAGGGGCCTGCGTAATCTAAACCTACACAAGAAAATGATTTGAGTTGTATAACCCTTGAACTGGGTAGATCAGCCAGCTTATAAGATTTGGGACGAAAACGTCAACAGTTTTCGCAATTTGAAATCATTTCATTCATAGCTCGTTCAGAGAACATGATCTATAATATTCTTTTGAGACATTAAGTTTTCTTGTAGCTTTGGATGCATTCTTTCCATTTCCCAAATGTTTGATATCGATAGGGAAATGAGAAATTTGAGTGCATTCCACAGCTAAAATCACTGCATTTTGAAACTCTGAAAGCGATAAATGTTTTCTTGTTACGGCAATTATATAAAGAATGAATACCAAAATTCTTTCAATTTTCAACAGGAAGGGAAATGTATTCAAAATATCGTGAATAATACTTCCTACCAGGAAATTGGAAAAGCGTCAGGTGTCAACTTTCGTCAATTTTCAACGAGACTGTTGGCCAAAGTTCATTTTTATCTTTTAACCAAGAAAGTCCATGGCTGCCATCAGGATGTTGCTGGAAATAAATAGTCTGGATCTGGAGGTTAAGGCCTCAGCAGCCAGAGCAGCATACAGACTGAAATGCAGCAAGGAATGGGAAGGAGGTGAAAGTGGGCACAGAACCATTCAAAATTTTTTGAGGGGATCAGTTTTCGACGCACCTCAGGATAGAATAACCAGGATTCTCCAGTTTGGGCAGCGATATAAAACGCGAATACCAAGCAGGGAGGAATGGGAGGAAAAACAGAGCCCCGAACACGGGGAAATCTGGTTTACAGACGGCTCCAAAACCGGAGAAGGAACCGGTTTCGGAATCAGTGCACCGAGGCGAAGGGATGATGTAGCCTGTCGCCTAAGACCGGAAAACACCGTCTTTCAAGCAGAAATGGCTGCGATAGAGGCGTGTTCTAGGCAATTGGTAAGGGCAGAAGTCCAAAGCAGATGCATTTGCATATGTACGGACAGCCAGGCCTCCATTATGGCTCTGGAAAACCCATGCACAAAGTCAAAGCTCGTTCGGGAGACAAAAAACACATTGAATGAGCTAGCCAGATTCAACAAGGTCGTTATTACCTGGATACCGGGACACTCGTGTTATAGAGGTAATGAAAGAGCCGATAAACTTGCTAAGCAAGGAGCCAAGTCGGGAGAGCATCCAGAAAGGGAGGTAGGAATACCGTACCGAGAAGGATGCAATACCATAACGAAGGAAATAATTGGAAAGAGATGGGAAACCTGGAAGGAATCCCTGGGTCACAGATGGTGTAAAGAACTGACGGGAGATTTCATCTCCAGTTGGGCCAAATCAATCATCAAAATTGGTAAACGCAAGGCAAGAGTTGTTCTGGGTATACTCACCGGACACTGCGAGCTGCGATGTTACACACACAAAACACAGGGACATAGCAACTTGTGTAGATGGTGTGGAGAGAAGGAAGAGACCCCGTGTCATTTCCTATTCAAGTGCCCCAACCTAATGATACATAGACATAGATGGTTGGGAGCAGCGAGCCTGGACTCAGAGTTATTCAAAGAGACTAGCATTGACAACATACTTGCATTCTGCAAGAGTGTTGGCTTTAGTGCACATCTCTCTGAAGCAGCCTAAGCATAGCTTAAGTACGAATCGGGGGGAAAGGGATACAATGGCGAAAGCTAAGTGTCCCTGAGCATTGCACCCCGAATGACTTGTAATAATAATAATAATAAGAAAGTCCAGGAAATGCATCTCATTTCTGATTTATTCCGGAGAAAGTTACCCCCTGATGTACAATTGGCTGAATCATCCTTGGACAATACATGGCACCAAAAAGAAGGAGGAATTATTTTTCTGATAAATTCAACAAATTAATAACGAAAGTTTTCCACCTTCATGGTCAAGACTTATTCCAACTTAAAGTTATGATCTCAATAGAATACAAGGGAGGTACAATAATTTGTAATCCATTCCACAAAATCTGCATTCTTCTTCCTCCACTATTTTGAGCTTTTTCAGGTGCCCATTCAGGCATTCAGGTCTCGTCAGGATCCCTGTTGAAACTCTCAGCGCAGTTTTACTTTGACTTATGCATTCTTTCGATCTCAACAGGGTATAGTCACCCAAAAGAGTATTTGATTGTATAAGTCCTACTAGATCTTTCCAATGGTCAGATCTTCTCTTTTTCCCGGCTATACTTATTTCTTCCAATATCACATTGGGGATGATTCCGCAAAAGGGT
>CAJUYG010003265.1:0-22674 GCA_910591675.1 Galerucella calmariensis
GGCAAACATGAAAATAAATATTATATACAGGGTGTACCAACCTTACGACAAACTTCGGTATATGGGTTATTTTAAGAGATATCAAAAAATGTTACTAACAAAAATAGTAGATGTGTTGAAGGTCCATATTTTGAAATTATATAGAACTATACAGAGTGCTGCATAACTCTGTTACAAACCAAACATATGATTTTTCAAATGGGAACCCCTGTATATTATACCGAATTCGTTATTTTGTAATATTTATTGTATACTATTATTATTGACCTATTATGTGAAAGCAATAAACGTTGTATGAAACAAAAAACCCTAATTAATGATAAATTTCAATATATAATTCATTCTTAACAAAACTAGCTACCAAAAGTATAATCCTAACCGTAAGCTGAAGGTTCAAAGGTTCACCGTTAACATCAATGCAATGGTGTAAGAGGGGGCTCAACTGATTGTTCCAGACTGCTCTCGAAGTGTAGAAGGCGGTAAATTCAAGAAAGGTTTAGGGTTGCGGAGGACTATATATACGCGGGTTTTCGAGTGAGTTGTTCAGTATACAGTGAACCGGTAAACAGTTTCAGTATGCAGTGAGTGAACAGAAAGTGAATATAAATAGTGTTGAAGATAAATTAGGACAATTATTATACCGAGTGTAGATAAATTAATAGACATTAAGTAGTGTGTATATAAATTAAGTTTATTATAGTGTCTAAGTGTTCTTCAATGAATTAAGAGTAATTAGCCAAAGTGAGCGTATAATTTTATATCACGGTAAAAACAGTTCAAATAAATAAGAAAAACATCACAATATGTAGTTTGCGCTTGACAGTAAATTCATGTATATTTCCTATTAAATCAATGTTCAACTGATCCCCAAACTAGAGACTGATTGTCGTCTGTCACATATCTTTTTTATTGTTCTAGAATGATTTGTACACGATTCAATAGCATTCTGACGCTAAATTTATAATAAAGTTTCGGTTGTATACGATTTTCATAGTACCTAATATCGATAATAGTAGTTAGATCCGCAACCGGGTAATTGTAGTAATATCTACAGGAGTGTGTCGATTCAATAAGTGGAAATTCTCAGTAGTGAATCCCATTGTGCTTTATTGAATACGTCAATCTCCGGAGAACGTTTGAAATGGCAATTTAGTGAACTGACGATTCCTAATTAACCGAAGCTCATTATCTGCAGTAGATAAGGTAATTGCTTTGGTGAATGTGGATGAAAAGATTTAATATGAATTCAAAGGACTATTTATTATCGACAATTCATTTGAAGAAGACAATTTGCTACAACATAAAATCCAATATCTTCTTTGGAGCTTGACTGTTGAAAAATATACCTCATCGGTTATCGTTTTTAATGTGTCAAGTCTTTGCCTTCTACAGCGTGTCCACGGATGAAGTATCCTATAGGTGAAATTTTTTTAAATATTAATTTAGTGAAAAATGTTCTTGATAAAAAGTTTTGCTTGTTCTGAAACCCGATAAAATGGAATAAAATTCAAGTTTTTCAAAACCCGTCTCATTTTAAGCCTGGAGTCTGACTTTTTGACGTTTCTTCACATATTGGCTGATATCTCAGGAACCTTAAGGTTTGCAAGGTTCTAGTCTACGCCATTCGATTCAGAATTGAATTTTTTATAAAAAGAAGAATTTTGAAAATTATGAGTCTTCGCGAATTAGTATAAGTTTCGTTGTGGACTTTTTCAAAACCTGAAGATTCTAAAATCCATATCTACGGTTTTTCGATGTGGAAAATTCCTCTATTTATAGAAAATTCAATTCTGAATCGAATGGCGTAGACTAGAACCTTGCAAACCTCAAGGTTCCCGATATATTAGCCAATAAGTGAAGAAATGTCAAAAAGTCAGACTCCAGGTTTTCATAAAACTGGCCATAGAATGAGACGGGTTTTGAAAAACTTGAATTTTATTACATTTTATGGGGTTTCAGAGTGTTTGGTTCCTGGCCCGAACCAACGAACATTAACAAGACAAGAAGGATCACTCTAAGCTCCTCCCCTCGTTATGCCTATCTCGCTCGAATATCGGATGCTACTGTGCATAGAGTGTCCGTCTTAGGGATATGTGAAGAAATATACTGGCAGTGTACATCCAGCTTAGGGTTTTTGTGTTACAGCCCCAGTTTCTTCCTGCCAGATTCCTGCACACCATTAGAGCCATTTTTGCTAAGTATGATACTGGATAGTAATTTCTTTTGAAACAAAAACAAAAAGAGGTCAAGATGCAAAGCAAAATGGCTTTAATTGTTGAGTGATGAATATATGAAGAGAAGCTACGTAAAGATTCTGTGTCATAAAATGATGTTGGCGAAGGAATCTAGACATCAAAAGACGCTCTAATGCAGTGCTGGAGGTTGTCAAGTAAAAACTTGTGATATAACCCCTAAATTAGATAGAAGATATTTTGAGCTAGAGGTGGACATGTTTAACATCAGTTTTGATAAAAATTTGATAACTTTAAACTTTGCTTATTGTATGTGAACACACGTGTAGTCGGTTGATAGATAAATTGGGAAACTTAAAGGAGTTTCCAGGATATTCTGCAGTTTCCGGAGAACTTTGTAAGTGTAACTTGTCTAAATATAAGTTTCATGTTGTAGACAAGCTTCTGTTGCTATACCTACCTTATAAATAGATTGATTCATCTGAAAATATGAAATAAAAGTGAAATCTTGAATAGGGATGGTTGTAGAATGTAATTCGAATTTTTTTTCTTTATCACTTCTACATATAAAATGCATAAAACAAAAAGTTAAAAGATTTGGGCAGGTCGTAGCGGTATTTTGTATCGTTATTATCGATAGTTCTGTGAATTCTATTTATCCAGTTGATTGGAATTCATAAATTCGTAAATAAAATAGCATTTGCCTACCCAAGCAATGCCTATCGTTTACCACTCAATTCCGGAAATGTAAAAAGTTGAGAACATTCGACGCGACACATATAAACCAGGTGCAAAAGCTCTCACACATCAATCCACTTATTGAAGTGGAATTATACAAATTGCGGGATTATATCCATGAATAAATTAATCGAAATCGAATTTAAATGAATGTATTTATGTCTTTTTTATTCAAATTATTATTTAATAGGGTTTTCTTTTACAAAATACGGTGTTTTGATCCCTGCTTGGATTAGTACTTCAATATGTGAGCTTCCCAGTTAATCACAACTTAAAATTTGGCGTGTTTCAGGCACTTTTTGTTTTTAAAACTCCAACTAATTGATTTGGGTGCCCTCCAGCACAATATGCTCGATCTGTCAAAGTCATCAAAGAAAAAAACAACCCATATACAGGGTGGGGCAAACTTCTGACATCGGAGGATTACATCGTTGTGGTGATAGATAGAACTTTATAGTAATGTGTGAGCTAATACAGTTACTGAGGGCACATTTTGAAAATACTTTCGATTCTACAGGGTCTTCCAAAACCACGTAGCAGCACAAACTTACATTTTTTTAAATGGAACGTATTATATTTTGTTTAAGAATCGAAAAGATCTCACCGAGAGCGTTACAAAAATATAGCACTCTAATATATTATAAGGTTGTTTTACAAAGATATGGCCAATTATTAACAAAAAAGACCTCCTCTTTAACACTCTGCAGAACAGTAAATTAAAATAAATCAACAGATCTTTGTGTTCAAATGTCATACACACATCATTGGCTGTGCTCAGTATTAATTACTTTTTTTATCGGTGGCTTCTTTAATACAGGGTGAAACAAAACGCAAATCAAGCAATATCTCAAAATTTTTAAATGAATCACCCTATAAGTCTTTTTAAAATTTGTTAGTACAATTAATAAACTTTCAAACGATGTAGTAAACTTAGGGCATTAGTTAATGGAAAATCGTAGATATTTTATGATAATGGTCAAAAACAAGTATTTTACATACACAAATTAAATAGTATTAAATTTTTAAATGCAACCTCTTGTAAATTTTAACATTTCTAAGCCATATATTTTAATCGTAATTTTGGATGCATCTACAATATCTAATCAATGAAATAAAATGTTTGCTAATACCGTAGGTACCTACCTGGAATTACCAAAAATTTCATATTTATTCATGTTTCACGTTCAAGAATTTTTATTATAGGCTTGTTTGAGAATGGGCGAAACATAATCAAGCCATATTTTTGATTATATCAAATGGGCTACTATCAAAATAGTATCTACTAATAAATGTCAAAGAAATATTGCTGTATTCTTCGTTTGTGTTTAGGAAGTTGATTCAAACACAATAGTTAACTTGTGGTTCCAACAAGATGGAGCATCTGTGTACCAGAAATTTTACCGACAGGTGGATAGGACGTGGTGGACCAATTTCGTGGCCTCCTCGATCTCCAGATCTCACACCGATGGATTTATTTTTATGGGGATACATCAAGCAACTTGTGTATCAAACGTAACGCATTTTCCACAATAACTCCAGCTATGTTGGAAAGAGTAAGATCCTCGTTTTTGAAAAGAATTGTATGGAAGTAAATGATCGCCATTTTGAACACTTAGCATAAACTACTATACTTTGTATAGAATGTCAATGTTCATTTATGTAAATGTGAGTGTTCTTATAATGTTGGTTTTCATAATTGTTAGTTTTTCAAAAATAGAAAAAGTTGGAAAATGAATTACAAGCTTGCATTTTACATAACTAAGTTTGGACAAACGGCAAACCTTCTGACCACTTGTTTTAATCATTGTCTTGCATCCAAGCAGTTAACATATTTTGTATGTCCTGATTGGCTCTCTCAACTGAGCCTTATGTTTGACTGTGACGAGGCTTTCCGTGTACTATTTTAACATCTTTCCACATAGCGCATGGTTCAGATATGACTCGACTACTGAACTCTCTGCCATTATCCGAATGCAATATAGCGGGAGCACCAAATGTTAAAAAAATTTGGAGGTCGTAACTGGACAAGTTTGGTTAAAAGATCTTGATATACCATTATAAACTTGTTATCGCCATCCTTGTGTTATTGCAAGTCTATCAAGTCAACTTGGCATCTAGAGTTCAATTCGGAACTGAGCATTGGTTTCACAACATTACTTTTTTTAGGCGCACCATATTTCATTTGACATTGTTTACACAAATTCAAATACTACATTACAACTTTATAAGTAATATTTTTGTATCTAACTTGCAATTCTTCAAGCATTCGTGTTCTTCCTCCATGGTTTCCTCTTATGTGAGTTTCAGAAAGTATTGTAAACAACTCATCATTAGTGACACAAAACTGGATATTTGTTTCTCCTGGTTTTAATGCACATCACTAACTTTTAAAATGTCAAAACGTTTTAAACGTCTGTAGTCCAAAGGTGTACTACACTTACTTTTAGCAGAAATTACTTCAGAAACGATTTTAGAGTACTTTTCTTGTGAAAAATAAAAACAACGGTCTCCTCGTTTACTTCCAATTAAGGCATGTAACTTTTCAAAACACTTATCACGATTCACTGTTGTATAGCCATTGAATACAAATTATAACTTCTAATAAGAAAATTAAATTAGGTTATGGAGCGCTGTCAAACGTTGCGTTAGACTGACAAAAGACAAATCTAACTGAAACAAGGGGCTGAAACCGTCTAAAAACTTGTCGCGACCTGCAGTGTCCGAGATTCACCGGACCTCATTTGTGTTTGTCGATATATACCGGTGAAAGTCCGAATGTATAATAGAATTAAGAAATGACTTTCACAAGGCATTTGAAATTTGTCGACATTCATCGGCGAATGTTGACATTCACTACTTTCGGTCTTTCACGGTAACATATACACTTAAAAACTAATTTTTTTTATTGTGGAATGTTAAACGTGCACTCACTCAAAGAAAAAGTAAATATGGCAACACCTTTTCCTTTTTTTTTGTTACTTGTTCAAACACAACACATTTAATGTTCGTGTTATATATATATACTTACCCACCTTTATTTTAATGTATAAAAGGGTAGCTTTTAGCTATCCTATCCGCGCCCCACCTATACCTACCTACATACAACTTTTTCTCTAGAAATTGTTAATAATAAAACACCGCTGACTCGTTGTAGTCTAAGGTCATTTAAGTCTCGAGGGCTTTATATATCATTATTTGATTTGCACTCTGATTTATTTTGTCCGTATTTTTGTGTAACGTGTACTATTTCAACATAATATAATGTTTACGTGACTTGTGTCAAAAGCAAAGGTTTTTATAGTACATCGCTAAAGCTTCTGGGTATAAAAACTCGTATAAAGGGTTGAATGTAAACAAGATCGTTTTACAGGAACATGGATTTTATTTGAAAAGAAATCTTCTTTTAAAATACTATAATAGTATATTATACATTAAGGTGATGAATACTAATAAAATTATGGACCGAGCATCAAAAAAAGGTGCGAGGCTTTTATATGTCTTCACCACCATGTTGCATATACAGTGTGGGAACCACTTATGGAATAAAATACTTTAAGTAATTATTTTAGAAAGTTATAAAAAATGCCGAGACATGTCAACTTTTGAATTGAGTTGTTCGTTATGTAAACATAAATTTAAATGTACAGGGTGATTCACGCAAGTATGCCATAGTCGGTGTAGTTTTTTTAAAAAGACACCCTGTATATTTGCATATTTTTGAAATCCTCTTAATGCACCGATTCCAACAAACTAAATAATGTATGGTCAATTATGAATTATACAGGGTGAAATTTAAAATTAATAATTTATTACACTTGAAATATTGGTATTTTTTTAAATTAGCTAAATATGGATTTATCAAAAATCTAAGCTAACTGATTATTAGACGTATTTGTATATTAAACAAAACCTGCTACGCCCATGAGTTTTATCATAAATACCTAAAAATTGCCTAAAAACGCCAATAATTAGACAAAATCGGTAAATAATGTGGATTGTTTTCTATTCTGTCAGTTGTTGATGTGTTGACAGTTTATACTGAAAAAGTAAAATCTTTGTCAAACACTCTTTCCTTGTCGACATAACAATGAAATATTTAACTGAGTCTCACCGAATTGAGATTTTAATGATGATCGGGTACGGGGATAACTGCAGAAGTCAAGTTGAAGTGGCAAACTTATTTAATCATAGGTATCCCGAATTGCCTGATATTTCACAAAGTACTGTGTCTTAAATTCATGCACAATTTAGAGAACTTGGACATGTCAAGCCATTGAAAATAAAACCACACTTCGTTGAAGATGATGTGAAAGTGGATATTTTGTTAAGTGTCGAAGAGAATCTAACCTAAAGTACACGTCAAATTGCCCGTGAAAATAATGTTGGTCATACAACTGTTCTAAGATGTCTTCATAAAGAAAAACTTCATCCCTACAAATGTTTATGCAGGAGTTAACAGAAGACGATCCAGATCGTAGAGTGGATCTCTGCGAAAGATTGATGAATAAGCTGAACAGATATGAGATAGCTCTTGGTACCATTCTTTTTTCTGACGAATCAACATACTCAGTACCCTCAAAAGGTGAACGTTTGGGCCGGTATCATAGGCGACCATATTTTTGGTCCTATATTTATAGATCGTAATTTGACAGCTGAAAAAAATATTTAAATATGCTTAGAAATGAAGTTATTCTTGCGTTGGCAAACTTATATCCCAACGCAATAGATCCTAGCTTACCGAATGAAAATGTTTGGTTCCAGCAAGACGGGGCAACACCCCATTATGCTTTAATGGTACGAACTTATTTAGATGAAATCTTCCCCAATAAATGGATTGGACGAAGAGGTACTATTGAGTGGTCAGCTAGATCGCCAGACCTTACGCCGTTAGATTTTTTTCTGTGGGGTTATCTCAAGAACAAAGTATATGCAACACAACCAACTAGCATTGTATACCTCAAAGACAGGATAACTACAGAATTACGAAATATTTCACCTCAAACTTTTAACAAAGTTAAGAAGGAGTTCTATAGGAGGAGTTCTATGGGCGTAGCAGGTTTTGTTTAATATACAAATACGTCTAATGATTAGTTAGTTTAGATTTTTGATAAATCCATATTTAGCTAATTTAAAAAAGTACCAATATTTCAAGTGTAATAAATTATTAATTTTAAAATTTCACCCTGTATAATTCATTATTTAGTTTGTTGGAATCGGTTCATTAAGAGGATTTCAAAAATATGCAAATATACAAACTGTTTCATAAAAAAAAAACAACACCGACTATGGCATACTTACGTGAATAACCCTGTACATTTACATTTATGTTGACATAACGCACAACTTAATTCAAAAGTTAACGTGTCTCGTCATTTTTTATAATTTTTTTAAATGGTGACATAAAGAATTTTATTTTTGATTCACAACGAAATCCGGAGGAAAATTGCTGCTTAAATTTTTTTTAAATTTTGTGCCCGGTTTTGAGCTAACTTGACTGAGCTATAATGTTGAGCATCAAAAGTCAAATCATTAGGATATATTTTTGATGTTTCAGGCGCGTTTGCTTGTGCTAAATAGCTTGTCATTCTTACTGACACCACAGAAATAAATAAAATCATTATATCTGTGATACACACTTTTATACAAACGTCATGTTTTACATGTCAACATCATTTGGCACAGTGTTATTGTGTATTCTACGTCTTTACAATTGTGATTAATGGAAAAATATTCGAGTAATGATATTTTATAAATGTAAGTACTGATTTTTTAGATAACAATTCAACTTATCATTGTATATTTATTGAAATTATTTGTCTGTGTATATAATCTAATTTAAAATCAAAATTAGAAGTGGTAGAATGAATTTGTTGTTAATAGAATTTGGAATTTGAACGTAGATAACATAGAGGTAGGTATTATCTCGATGGGAAAATATATACAGGGTGATTCATTACTAATTGGAAATAATTTAATAGTAGAATCCCGACTTCAAATTATGAAGATTTAACCCAAAACACCTAAATAAAATGTAGCTGCTTACTTAGTTACAGGGTGTTTTGTTTAAAAATTTAAAAACTATTTGTGTTCAGTACTTTAAAACTGTTTTACCTATTCATTTCATATTTGGCAGAAAGTGTAGACACTGTACACCCTACCAAATAAAAATAAACAAACGTTTCTGGCTACTACCAGAGGCGTACGACTGGGGCAAGTGACAGGTTAATTGTTCCCAAATTCTACGCCACTGGCGGAATAGAAATTTTAGCACAATTTTTTGATTCTCCAATACTTTTTACGTAAATAAAGTACTCTTTTTTCATAACGATAAAGTCAATATTTATCGAGATATTTCAAGTTAAACACGAAGCTGCCCAATTTTGATGTGTAATAACTATGTCGATGTTTTGAACCAGTGAATTGCATTAAATACGTAAATGAAACTTTAATCCGTGTCAACAATAAAGATCAAAACTATTAAATGAACGGATGAATTAAAAACAAATTGTAGTTATGAAAATTATAATCTAAATAAAAGTAGGTTCTGACAATTTTAATAACGTATCGGAAATATCAGAAACGAAAAGGTTATTACACATCAAAATTGGGCAGCTTCGTGTTTAACTTGAAATATCTCGATAAATATTGACTTTATCGTTATGAAAAAAGAGTACTTTATTTACGTATAAAGTATTGGGGAATCAAAAAATTGTGCTAAAATTCCTATTCCGCCAATGGCGTAGAATTTGGGAACGATTAACCTGTCACTTGCCCCTGTCGTACGCCTCTGGTAGTAGCCAGAAACGTTTGTTTATTTTTATTTGGTAGGGTGTACAGTGTCTACACTTTCTGCCAAATATGAAATGAAAAGGTAAAACAGTTTTAAAGTACTGAGCACAAATAGTTTTTAAATTTTTAAACAAAACACCCTGTAACTAAGTAAGCAGCTACATTTTATTTAGGTGTTTTGGGTTAAATCTTCATAATTTGAAGTCAGGATTCTACTATTAAATTATTTCCAATTAGTAATGAATCACCCTGTAGACGAGTTTTACCGATTCTAGATGAAACAAAGAGCTGAAAGGTGCAATTTAAGAAATTTTATTGGAAAAAAATTTAAATTTCGAGATAAATACAACGTAACGTTGCTATCTACTCAAGATTCATTAGAATGAAAAGTAGAAAACGAAAAGCATGAAAATTCTTCCTTCTGTAACTGACGATATATTACGTAGTTTCCTTTTATCGTGATTTTAAAACGAATTTTAAGCATTTTGTAAGCACATGTTGAATTTTAATTCACGTTTAAAAATTATAAAATCTGCTAACTCTATTCTGTATGCATAATAGCTTTGAAATATTAACGGAAAATTCTTAATTGGATACCGAAACTTCGTCAATTTTAACGATTTGCCGTTAATTTTTAACCACTTCTTCTAGAAACGCCCCTACAACCTGTTAAAAACTCTAATTTACAAAGTTGTATCCCCTGGCGCTTGATCTACAAGTCTATAAATAATTTCCAGGTTTCTCTCGAGGCTATTTTTGTTCACCCGATACATAAATGCATATATACAGGGTGGCCTAGCCCATACATTTTTAGATATGAGCTTCTGTATTTAGCCCAGTAACTGAACACCTGAATATATCGAAAGCTCCTGAAAAGTCGCTGAAGTCTTCACTTTGGGCTCAATTTGTATTTTCGGTATTAGCAAACTCGGGCAAGTCCGGTCCTGTAAATTTATTCTCGTCGTATAATTGAGTATATGTTGGGTTATTATTCCTGTCTGTTCAAAAATCAAATATTTTCTCTTTATATTATAACTCAGTTTGGATTTTAGATTAACCAGCATTATGACTGACCTATAGCTTAACATATATCTGTTTATCTTGACCAATATCTCATGTTATGCATTACCGACCTTTCAGTTGATAACCGAGCAAAGCAAATGAAGCTATTACAATAGCAAATTTCGCGTTATCCAGAGCAGGATTGAATTTTACAAAGCCCATGTCAAACTACGTAGCAGATTTTTATAAATACTTTTTCAATAGCTCTCGTATTATAGTAATAACATTATTTTTCCTCGACATAATGTCGTTATATATGGTTGGGATGTCTCGATGTGTGTTTTAGGATATAAAATTTAATGTCAAAAGAATTTATTACCAGATAGATCCAACTTGAAATTGTATTTTTTTGGATTGAACAGGTATACGAAGTGTATATAAAATGAGGTTTGATTTCTCGTATGGTGTTGAAATGAATTTTTATTGATAGACTTGCAGATATTTCAGAGTCGGGTCTTTAACAAAAGTAGGAAGGTTTTTTTCTTTTGTAGTTTATTTCCGTTGTGATTTTTACTATTACAACTTTGACAGTTTATATAATTGAAGTGCTTTTGGTCATAGTATTGTTGAATGTTTTTTTGTGGATTGATCTTTTAAGAATGCTCTGCTGAAATTTCATCTCAGTATTCACAAATTACGTCAGGTTAAGTTTGAGCGACCGTGGGTCGCGACGCAAAAGATCTGACCGTTACGTTACGTTATGTTACGTTGCTTCGTTATGAGCCTTACTTGCGTGCGTGTGCTCTCTCCTGAGTCTCTCTCTCGTTTACGAAGCAGCGATTCATATGCTTCGGCCGGGAATCGAACCCGGGCCGCCCGCGTGGAAGGCGAGCATTCTACCACTGAACCACCGATGCTATATTAAAATTCTTCGCAAAGCTGGTATTCGCAGTGCTGGTGATCTACTTTAATTTGTTCGGATGAATTTTTACTATTATTACTATTTATATTTTTTTTGCGCGATTGATCTTTTTTTGTTCATTTACAGCATCGGTTGTCAGGACGGTAGGTTGTGTTTACTGGTTTCTAAGTTTAACACGTCAGTAAGTGATTTACTTACCGTTCAGACGTCGAAAAGTAATGAATAGCATAAAAACAATTTCACCAAAATGCAAAATATATTTTAAACTGATCGACAAGTATGAATGTCACTTTTGACATTTCGTTCATTTCGAAGAAGAACGTTAAGGGTAATTACAACGTTTGCATGTAGATTCCTCTCGTAAAATTGGACAAAATGATATGAGGATTGAGGGGTCTAGCACATTTACTTTTCGAAATACAGGGTGTTGAAATTTTGAAAACTTGAATGTTTTAATTCGATAACTTTAAAATGGATGGATAAACTGATTTGACATTTGGCAGGTTGTTTTTAAATGTAAAAGGGCATATTTTGATAGAAATAGTAGTTTATCTACAACTGTCATGTAACGGGTACGATTTGACACTATTTTTAATGTCATAATGACGTATATTACCGCACTAGTGCGTTTTTGATTACATTACCGCACTAGTGCGGTAATAAGAATCTAGAAACATATTAATACCAGAATTAAATATTTAAAATAACACTGGAAGCTGCATTTTCAATTTCCGAAAGGAGATTTTCTTCGCTTGAACTCATTTTTATAGATTTTTGTTCATTCAACTTTGAAAATTTGATGACATAACTAATTTTTTTTTTCATAGCCTTGTTTGTCTTTGTTGCTATGGTCATAAAATATGATACACAGTACCTTATTTTTGCAGTCAATATTATTATAAATACGTTGGATTGAAATTTTTTTCAAATTTTATATTATAGGTACTGTTAATAATACTAATAAACAGTTGTAGATAAAATTTTGTACGTAGCACGTGTGATAGGAATTAATTATTAACTTATGTGATTACACGACTCGGCCTACGGCCTCGTCGTGCAAACTTCACATGCGTGCGATAATAATGTCCATATCCCACTAATTACGTAAATAACTATTGTGCAACTAGTGTGGATATGATAGCCATATCGCACGAGGACGAAGTTTGGTATTTGGGTTTCACATTTTGGTAACCTCTGTGCCTTCTGATTTGATACATATGGTTAGTGACCTTTGAACCCGCATGATAAGAGTGCTTTTGCTTATATCTCCATTATTTATTTATTGAAAATCTTTCTTTTTTAAAACCTTCAATAATTATGTGAAACTTTTTAAACTTCAAAATGAAGTAAATAATATTTTCTTTCGCTGAAAACTTGAAGGAATTTTAATTGAAAATGCTAATGGTATGTTTCTTAGAGACCTCTCCCTTTTAGTTCAGCTTGTATTTGGCGCTATGTTCAATATATACAGGATGTCACAGGAGTTTTTATAAAAAATATACACTTTCACTCTGCTCGACTTACTAATACAGGTGTTTCTTGAGTTCTATTATAATTTACAGCCCTTCTATCTAATTAGAGATTCTCACAATACATTGTTTATACATTTTGGAAGCTATCATTTTTGTGCATAAAAATAAACACAAGTATACTACTGGATCAAAGATACACAGCTATAATACAAAATACAAAAACCTGATTAGACTAACAAAAATGAATCAGGAGGGTACTGCTAGGCAAACAGAATTCTATTACTGTAAAACATAGTACATATAACACTCTTCCAGTATTATGGAAAAACTTAACACTCAAAAAATTAAAATTTATAGTGAAACAGGTGCTTGTAGGGCAGGCATTTTATGAGATTGAGGAGGTATTCGATTTTGAATGGCCCAGATCTTCATATGAATATTGTTTTACTATTTAACTAAATAAATAAAATTCCATTTTAATTGTGAAATGAATGTAATCATGTTGGATTTATGTAAATTAATTTTAAACTTTCAGTGTGTAATGACGTGTCTAAACATGTGTTTGTTTATTTATAGAAATAACTGGCATAATATTGTATACCTTTTTGTAAAGATCAATAAATTTCTTTCTTTATTTCTTTCTATCATATCCCAAGTTCCAAGATCTATAATATGTATGCAAATTTACATTTTTCGGAATTATAACTATGGCTGATAAACTTAAAAAGTTGAAATAGAATCTCGGGATGAGTTACAAAATAGTTTACGAGATCGTAAAATTATTTTATGTCTCTTAAACTAGAACGTTATATGCTTTAAACTTATATCTGGGAGCTTAACGAAATTACTGTTTCTGATGAATTTAGCGATACATATATCTTAGAATGTCTTCCAGTATTATATGAAAACGTAAAATTTAATTGTCATCCACTTACTGAGGAAGTAAAATTTCGAAAATTGTCTCTAAAATATTTTCATCCAAATGAATGTTTACAGGGTGTCCTACCACGAGTTAAAACTATCTGTATATGGCCAAATATTTACAATACTTACTTACAATAACTCAAAAAGGAAGCATTTTTCGGAAAAAGGTTTCTAAAAAAACTATACTAAAATTTTACGTAGAATCCAAAAATGTATTAATATACAGGGTGTTCTATTTAAAATAACAAAGTTACAGTCGACTTCCGGAAGTCTGCCATCTTTGAAAATATTTTAGTTAAAAAGATCGCTTCCAAAAACCGAAAGGTAGAAATTTTCATGATTTTACTATGAGTATTTTGCCATATACAGATAGTTTTAACTCGTCGTGGGACACCCTGTATAAAAAAGGCACATACAAGTGAATTGGAGATAAAAATTCCCATAAAAAGCTTGTGGCTTCTTTAAAAAACTGGGTAAATAACCAAAAACAAAAATGCTGTTAAGGCAATGTGCCGAACTCTGGCACCAGATGTCCAGGTCCAGATGACATCTTCCCATTTTTTGGGTTCGGGATTTAACTTGGCCACCTCTTCCCTATTTATTAAAAATACATTCCCTTCCCATTTTTTCAACTTACTTCCCCCCTCTTAACAAATCAATCATATATATATATATATATATATATATATGTATGTAAATCGTAAAGTATGGGGACATTTTTGTAGACCAATTGATCAGTTTGGGGACAACTGTTGACTTTGGGGTCCGTCCTCAAATTTTTATCTTGGGAATTGGTTAGTTTGAGGACGTGTCCCCAAACTTTTTCAAGAGGAGGAATAATGGTTAGTTTGAGGACATTTGAAAAAATAGTTTGTTTTTATCTTTTTGAAATACTTTTTAAATTCCTTATAGTTTCTATGAGCAAAAAAAAGTTAGGAAGATATGGAATTGACTCATTTTATGAATCGCAGTAGGTATTTAAAACATGTTTCGAGTGCAAAGAGAGATTATGTTTTATTGTCACTATTTTCTCCGTACGCATTTGTGCTCATTTTAATCAATTGAACTGTGACATACTTCTCTCCTTATGTAATGGGTTATTCGAGATATAAACTCTCAATATTGGTAAAAAGAATTGAAAATGGAACATGTTGATTAAATCATTTTAATCTGATTCGGGTAAATTTTTATAAATTTTAGTAGGTATAACCTTCAAAGGAGGGGAAAAGTGTCCTCCTCAGGTTGAATAAAGTGAAGTGGAGGACGAAAGGCGTTAAAATCTCGGTTTTCGATATTCAAGCACGAATTTTGGCTAAAAGAGAGTTCATATTAAAAAAGTATAGCGGAAGATTTGTAGAAAATTGAAAAATCTTCAACTTGAATTAAAATGCTGCTAGTTTAAATGAGCTAGGAAATTCTGATTGGGCTAATTTTTCCGTTTTCGTTCAGGTTGCAGGGACTTGGTCTATCGGTTATTGAAAATGGTCCGGTGTAATAGGTATATTCCAACATGTTGAAATGGGAATGCGGGAATAATTCTTTCATTGGGCAACGGGCCAATTTGTACCTTATTATCAGGTGGCTTGTGACGAATACAAGTGATGCATTTTCTTGAAGTTTGTTTTGCTGATATTTTACCTATATACCTATATTGGCCAATAATGTTGCCGAACAAGGGATAATAGTGACTGTGGTCCTGGATGTAGGTATTTATGATAGTGGTCAAAAAATAACAAAGTCAATGGATGCCCTTGTGGCAAAAGAATGGGTTGTCGTTTATTTATTGGTTGATCAGAATATTTTAATCTTCCTCCTACACGAATTAATTGACTATCATCAATAAAAGGAATAGAATGAAAAAGTTTGGATTTTTTATCAATATATTTGCTATTTATCAATTGATGATATTCATTGCTCCATCTTCCAACAAATTCTGTAATTAAATTGAAGATATTAAAAGTTTTAAGCACAACGTGGGATTACTTTTTCATTTTTGGTACATCTGAATTTTTTTAACAAAAATTTGGCCAAAACAAGGTGAGCCAAGATGAAGATTCAGTAGTATATAGAAATGATGTGCCATTCCACCAAATATTACATAAACAAAGTTTTTTAGAGGCTAAGTCAGCAGGATTTTTAATGAATTTGACATAATTCCAATTATCAACATTCGTTGGTGTTTGGAGTTTTGATATTCTATTGGCGACAAAAGTTTCTAACAAATTTGGTTCGGTTTTTAACCAATAAAGAACGACTTGAGAATCCGACCAATAAAACACTGTCATATTACTATTTATTGTATCATGTATTTGGTTTACTAATTGAGCATCTAATAGGGCGGCACATAGTTCCAATCGTGGATTCACAATCAACTTAAAAAGCACGAAGAAAAATAGAATGCTATTCTGGAAATTTGTACTGTTGCACAAAATAGTAAAACGTGATATATTCTATTCTTTCATGGTGTTTATTATTTTGAAATGTTGGTGAAATTCTTCTACTTTTTATCCAACACTATTTTATCAGGGAGATAATTTTTAAACGAATCAGCGGAATTGATTTTGCAGCATATATCGTTGGAAGGGACTTTTCTGGTTCAACTGCTGATAGGCTAAAAATCTTAGACCATTTCTGAGTCAAAAATAGTAATTTAGTTTCTGCATGTAATGCGATAGGTCCGTTATAGGTAATTCAAGCAATGCTCATGGTTTCATATGAAATGTTTGCAGAAAGTTACATACATTTCAAGTTGGCGCTACTTTGCAGCTCATGCAATACTACGGTTTTTGTTATATTTATCAGGTAGACCAGAAAAACTTTTTAAAACGCAGATTTATTTGGCATAACAGTTTGGTAATTACTATTTTCCATATTTTCCTATACGACGTTTCAGAGTAAAAGTGTTGGATATAGTATATTACGTAACGATTGCGGAAAGTGACATTTTTCACACGAGTGGGAAACTCCTACGAGTGTGAACAATCACTTTCGCACAAGTAATGTACACTATTTTTCCTACGACCTTGCGATAATTGTAACAAATATTGTTTTTGCGCGATCGATCTTTTTTGTTTATTTACAGCAACAGTTGTCAGGTAGGTAGGTTGTGTTTACTGGTTCCTAAGTCTAACACGTCGGTAAGTGATTTAAGTAAATTACTTGCCGACGTCTTATCCCTACATACATTTAAGTGGTCCCACGTCTTAGCCCTAAATACATTTAAGTGGTCCTAAATAATATATTACTTCATTCATTACACAAAAGGAACAAAAAAAATAAGAAGATTGATATTTTTTTAATGAACAGAATCGAACAGAACAATATAAAAAGTAATAAATAGCATGAAAACAATTCCACCAAAATGCAAATTATGTTTTAAACTGATCGAGAAGTATAAATGTCACTTTTGACATTTCGTTCATTTCGAAGAAATTTAAATTATTTTATTCGAAATTCGAATATTTCAATACGATCGCGCAAAAAATGGTATAAGCATTTCGAACGTTAAGGGTAATACCGGTATCCAGCAAAAAAACATTGCTGTCGACCGGTAAACAACCCTTACCGTTGTTGATACTTAATATACTATTAATGTAATGGTTTTTCAAAAATAATGTTCGGTGAGTGCGGAAATTAAAAATATTTAAAAAGTACCTTAGATTTTTCGCTACTATCAGTATCAACTTCCATTATAATAAAAAACCGAGACTAACACTTTTTATTTCTAGTTTATCTCACAATTATAATTCGTTTACACTTTTATGTGATAAATATTTCACTTACACTTCACAAAAACTATTTCTATGCTTTGTGTTATAATTTGAGAATTTTGATTGAGCCTACTTTATTATTTTTCCCTTTTATAATTTATTATAGTATATATTTTTCACGATCACGCGATAAATTTACGAAGTATGATGGTTTTATTTATTTGAAAACATCAATAACTGTATACAACATATATGATTATTTTTGAAATAACCAGTTTGTAGTGCAAAATATTTTCAAAATAACGCAGAAGACATTTTAATTCTTCGTAATTTGATTTTTTTAAATTCCCTACAGCCATCCTATAGATATACCCAAAATAAGAACATTTGACAGCTATCCGCGTTATGACAATACGGAGAATGCTGGAATAGACCGCGATTCGATTTCCGGCCGTACCTAGTTGTTTTTTTTGGCGAATCTTGATAATTTTTGAGCAGATTTTGTGTTTTGTGCTATATTTGTAGTTATTACGTAGGTAAATTTAAATAAGAAAACCACGTTAATCGAATTCATGCGAACCGTGCGATATGATATCACACTAGGGTGATATCATAGCGCACGGTTCGCGTCACTATGATGATATGAGAAACTTCAAGCCAGAGTAGATAGTGCGATATATGTTAATTTCCTATATAGTCGTAGGAAATAGTTATTTTCCTAACTGGTGCGGAAAGTGATACTTTCGTACTTTCGTACGACGCGGAGCGGAGTTCAGGTAAGCGGTCAAGGGCGGGAACGACACTACGCATGAGTTGAGGACATTATTCTTTCTACGACTGTATATACAAAAAAGAATACCAACCCATTTTTCTAAAATTATTTCATACATACATATACAAAACTTTAACTAAAAACTACTAATAATTATAAATATTAATATTGAAAACACAATTTGTTGCATTCTGTGAATTACTTAAAATTGCCGGTCCAGTGGAGTTATTTGCTGTTAACTGGTAAGTAGATGACTGTTGTAACAATAGTTATAACTTCCGGAGTAAAAAATTATCTAATGAGCTTAAAATTTGCATAAATTCACTTTTCCGCACTTTCAAAACTAAAATGCGTACGGGAAAATGGGTTAAAACGCACGGTCGTAGAAAAAAGATTATGTACAATTTCACTTATAAAGAAAATCCTATTATACCATTACTGGAAAAAAATGGAAAATATCATGTTTAACTATTTTGTGCATCAATTACGCCTCTTGCCAGTCTATTGGTGAACCTGAGAATAAAATAACTTCCAGAGATCTCTGTCATTTTTATCCAACAATTCTTTTTCCGAAAGTTGTTCAATAAATGAATTTATAGATTGGCCTTATTCTGTACAATTATCCGTAACAGCTGTAAATTTAACATCGATGTAGTTAAAATCGCAATGTTAAATCAAATTTAACAGCGCGGTTGAAAATCATATTCTGAACCACCCGATGTAAAAAGATTATTGAGAGCGCATTATTACATCGTAGCTAACTTTACTCATATTATGTTGTGTAGTAGAATTTACCTAATTTTTAAGTTATTGGTCCGATTATGAAGGAACCAAAAGGAAGAAGACTTTTTTAGTGGGATTATAAAGGTCTTACGGTATGTATATCAAACGGATTTTTCTTTCTATACGCATATAATTCCTAAAAAATATTTCAATTTATAAATTTGGCTTATTTTTTTGTTTCGATATTGCTAATACACACCGTCCCGAAAATGGGATGATATTGATGTTCATTTTGACTCATTTCATGAAAATTTACAATTCAACTTATAACAAACAGTGTTGAAACACTCCTAACGTCGAATAGTTTGGTCGGCGTTATCTTAACAGCGAAAATGTTATTATACATCGATGTAAGTTACATCAAAAGCGTACAGAATAGCTTTTTCGTAACATCTCTCAACCTTGAAGATTTACAGCACTGTTACCGCTCACATTTTTGTACAGAATAAGCCCATTTTAGAGATATGACAGCTACATATCTCAGTTAGACATTAGCATTCACGTTAAATGCATATGGGTTTATTTGATTGTATGATAATTTTTATTTTTTTACAGAAAAATATTGGAATTTCACAATTTTCAAGTAATTTGTAAACTCTTTGTTTGGATCAAATAAAATGATTCTTGCCACAATATTTTTTAATGACCATCTAGTCAGCGAAAGAAGCTTTTTGTAATTTTCCAGAATTGATAAAATTAACATCTACACTTTGTTTCTTTGTACTCAAACAGGTCAGCATTTGATACAGTTTCTAATTCTTTTACCAAATTATTAAAATTGATCATCTTATTATTCGACTAGAGTACTAAGCTATTTATGGACGTTCTTCTAAAATTCCTCAGGGAAATGGGACTTGAGGAGATACTAGTCTCTGAGACATTCCTCAGGAACTAAGTAGATCTTCCGGGTCTCAGTGAATGTCACACCATCATACATACATTTATGGACGCTTTTTTATAAGAAATTATGTAAGATGCTACAAATTTTCTATAGTTGAATCTATCCCAAATATTTATAATTTGATGATCATTTGATTTAACGATATCATGACTGAATTAACAACACCTAAGAAAAAAATTAGAAAAACTATAGGTCTTTATTTGTGAGGAAAACAAGAAAGTGACCACGCCCAATTGAAAAACACCATTTGCTTATTATCTACAGTAAAAAAGGTTTGGGCAGTATGTTGTTTTTTCGATTACAACAGCGCGGAAATAGAAAAAAAGAAAATCGCAAAGTTCGTTTTTTACGAAATACGTCCAGTACCACCCTGTTATTTTGGATCAATATGAGGGCGGGGTGGATGATATTATGTGAGTAATGCATTATATAATGAGCCATATAATAATACGGGTATGAGAATAATGTTTTTGTTTAAAAAAATTTCTATGTGCTATTATATCTCATGAAGAATTGGAGTCCCCGAACTTCACAGTATATTGCAAACTTCCAGAAAAACAAACATTTTCCAAAATTTTCATATTTATATTGATGTTAACGTAAATGTATACTTATGTATACAAAAAAAATTGGCTGTTGAAAATGTCCCCAAACTTTACGATTTACATACATATATATATATATATATATATATATACAGTTCCATTAAAAATATTACACCACCTTTCTTTATTTCTCTAAGGACCATCCATTTACCTAACGAGCTATACCAATTATCGAGAAAAAATACACATTGTAAAATGCTATTGATTGATTGAAATAGAAATGGTCTTCTGCCGCAGACATACTTATAAAACCATATTGATTATTTACGAGTTTCTAGAGGACTTGATAGGTAGTGTTTATTAAAATATTTCCCTATAGTCTCAATTTCCAACAACCAAAATCGCTTAATTTTGAATAGAGTAGTTCAGTCTAAGGTAAGGGTGGCCAACAAAAAGTGGTTTTATCTGACAAGAATGATACTTAATATCTTCTGTAAGTTCCTTGTGGCATTACTTATTATTTTTTGGAACTTTAGTTCTTTACGCCAGGTTATGTTTGAGCGACCAGGGGTCGCGACGCAAAAGATCTGACCGTTACGCGTTACGTTACGCTGCGTTATGTTACATTGCTTCGTTATGTGCCTTGCTTTTGCGTGCTTGTGCCTCCTTAGTCTCTCTCTCGTTTACGATGCAGCGATTCATAATAATAAATATGCTCATGCCCGGATTCGAACCCGGGCCGCCCGCGTGCAATGCGAGAATTCTACCACTGAACCACCGATGCTATATTGAAATTCTATTTTTTTTTTAATAGCTATTTTGTCACTAGCTAGATTAGATTTTTGTAGCATTTCTAGTTAGTTGTATCTCTATTCTTCTAATTACTTTTTCCACTGACATTTGACATAAAAAGTGACAGAATAATAGAAATGAAATGGTGACTTGCCAAGAGTTCCTAGAATTATTGGCCGCCGATATGTTAAGTGAACAGCTAAAAAGTCATTTTAAATTTCAAGATATACGCTTCGGGGGTGTATTCATTATTTTAATAAAGCAATATAGATGTTCGCAATGATAAAAAACAGGCAAAAATCTTATGTTTTGAATGATAGACCTTAACTGTCATTCTTGTCAGAAAAAATCACTTTTTGTTGGCCACACTGACCTCAGACTGAACTTTATTTTCGTGTTAGAACATAAAACAGACAGGAATGAGTCTTGTCACCCTAATTTTGACTCATTTGTGAAGTTGACGTTTACTGACGTAGATTGCAGGAACGTTTTTTTTACATCATTTATCCACCATTAGTTGAATGACGTCAGTATCCACTGCAACGATATGTTGGAGTCATCAGTGACACATAAAAAAAACGCAGTTGTTATTTTCAAGTTGATTGTTGTTATTAGCAGTTCATCTGATAGTTCCACTTGAAATTTTTTCAATTTCTGACGCTGTTAATATCGCCGTCAATCCCTTGTTACCACATTTTAGATTTATTTATATTAATTCTTCCATTTCTTTGACTGCTTCAAAAAATCGTTAGTTTTTTGAGGTTAAGCTGTCATTTAGTGAACCACCAAAGTTATCCACCACCTCGATACAACGGTGGAGTGGTTTGCAATTTTGGTTGATGCAACAGTAATAAATGAACGCGTCATTTCTTCAATCTACAATACACCAATGAATATAAAAATGCAGTTGGTCGATTGGTGCATCTACCGGTGAATAAAAGAACGTGCCTTGTTTATGTAGTTTTTTTGGTGAAAATAAGTTTAAACGAAAGTATTATCAGAAGTATTATTCTATATTCGTATTTTCATTGCTCCTAGACAATATTGTTTGTATAGGACATAGGACAGCTTATAGTTTTATATTTAATACATTTCAATAAGCTACACTTTTAAAATTTTACATTTCCCATAC
>CAJUYG010003266.1:4435-22673 GCA_910591675.1 Galerucella calmariensis
GTACAAAATATCAAGTGAGGAATTAACATAATTAGAGATACATTACTACATAGACATAGTTAATACAAAAATAAAAGTATAAAATATCTGTGTTACGATGGTAATGTCAATCATTCACCATGTGCAAATGCTCGCAGCTTTATGATACTAATAATGCTATGAGCTAATTCAGTAAGTTTAAAAAATCCATTTTGTGTATTATTAGTATTAAGATAGTGTACTAGGTCATCAATATTATGAACATTGTGAAAAAAAACTATTTTTTCTTAGAGGGCTGTAAATGGAACATTCAAAAAGCATATGATGTAATGACTCCAGGGAATCCATATTACAGACAGTGCAATTATCAGTGCTTTTGATTATATAAAAATTTCCTTTAAAAGACAATTTTAAAAATGTTTTACTACACGTTCTAAGTTGCGCTATTATTCTGGTTATATAGATGTGAGCGGGTATTTGCAAATAACTGTTATTTTCACAAACTAGTAAGTGTGAGTATGGTAAAGAGTAACTAGAAGCAACCTTTTTGTTCATGTCACTATCAAGCAGGCGTTTTCTCAATTTGTCTAGAATAAGTCTATCTAAACTGAGTACATTAGTATTTAAATAATTTTCCCATAGACACTCACATTGCGCATAAATAAACAATTCTTCCAATTCACCCAATTATACTTTGAATTATTATCAGATTCTAACTGAGCAAGTCGATTGAAGCAAATTTTTGAAAGTCTTGAAGAGTCCATTTCTCTCAGTTTGTTCATCCAAGGCATGTTTGAAAACAACCATTGACAAATGATCGGAACATGTTTCCAAGCGTACAATGTAATCTGGGGTAGTCTTTGACAGACTTAGAAGTTTTTTGAAAAGGTTTACCTGTACGCGCTCTATAATATCAGTGTAACGTAGACCCCATATACCAATTCCAAAGTAAAGAGAAGATAAAATAATTGAATTGTATAAATTGATCCGCGATTTCCAAGTATTCATTTTTGACCGACACATTATATCCGTTACTGCTACAATAGCCCGTTTAGCTTTGATTTTAGAATTCTTAGCCATGGTGCAAAACAAGGCTGTGGAGGAGAAATCAACACCCAAGTGGGTAAACTGCTTTACTGTTTCCAAACAATATCCACTATAATGAAAATTTTTGTTGTAATTATGTACATGGCCACTTTTTGCGAATATCATTACTGTGGTTTTATCGGTATTGACTGCAAGTTTGTTATCAAAGCAATAAGACTCGAGTACCTTTAGTTTTCGCTCTATATCGATTGGAGAGTTGCCAAGAATAACTATATCATCTGCGTATTGAAGCATTAATACGTCTTTGTTGCCGTCAATAGTAAGTCCATTCAGATTTTTTGAACGAAAATAATCTTCAATGTCAGATATGAAAATAGAAAAAATTAGGGGACTCAGTGATTCTCCCTGCAAGACACCTTCCGAGATGTTGTATTTTTTATTGTATGAGTTTTGTTGCTTGATTGAGAATGTTGCGTTATCGTATATCTGTTTTAGAATTCGAATGTGTTTAGAACTAATCCCAAATTTATAAAGTTTCAACCAAAGAATGCTCTTTTGAAGTCCACAAAGACAGCGAACTCTTTTCTGCGCTGGAGTCTATGAGTGATTTGCAAGATCGAGGTTAAAATGAAAATATTATCTAAACAGCCTCTGTCTTTTCGAAAGCCATATTGTGTTTCTGGAAGTATAGAATTATCTTCACACCAGCTGGACAGACGATTTAGTGAAATAAGTGTGAATACTTTAACACAGCAATTGATTAACGATATACCGCGATAGTTGTTTGGATCATCTAAGGGTCCTTTCTTGTGAAGCATTGTTAGAATAATTGTGTCACACCAACCAAGTGGAACTTTTTCCGATTCTAATATTTTATTTTATAAGTGACACATGTACAAGCGCCAATTTTGTGGTAAGTGTTTCAGAAACTCATAGGTTAACAGAAATAAGTAACAGAAAAAATAGTGAAAATATGTCTCTTTCTACAGCATCACAATAGGCATGCTCAAACTAAAAATTTGATCCCGGCCAGCAAATTATTCTGATAGTTGGCAACTGATCCGAAGCCGCAAATTTCTCTCTTCGAACAAAAGATTTTTGAATCATCACCAACTGCCAAATTGTTTCTATGAACGCTTTTTTTTATTGCGCATGCCTCTGACGGTTTCTTATAGCTCCTGACTGTTCTACGAACAAATCTATTGTTTCGAACCAATTTTCTCTACTAAAAATTAAATCAAATACACGCTCCAAAAAAATTCCTGAAACGAGTTTCAAACTTAATACAATTTAATTCAAAACAATCTCTCGAGTAGCTGAATATCATATTTCGTATCAAATACTTCTGCTTCCATTAAAATTCAACGAAACAATGTTTTTTTCTAAAACGCCCTGTTATTAATTCAATTTGAAACAACATTTGAGTAGTTGAATATAATTTTTTGTAACAAAAAGTTGGAATTCAACCACCTACACAAACCATTTCAGCATAAACAATGGACACACAGGCTACCGTTTATATTATTCACTAGCCGGTAATCCAATATGGCCGTATCTTTGATCTGTCCCGCTCCGGTTTTCCATATAACTCGCCGTCTCCATAATTAATTAGTGCTTTAGTTGTACAGCCGATAAGTATAATACATACTCCGGTATACTGCAGGTAACAACAATCCTTTGTTTCGCTCTGCACTCGAGAACTTGATATCAGTTCAGTTTAGAGCTTTTAAAGCCACGTTAACAATACTTTCATATACAAAAGAGAGTAAACATAAACTTGCGGGGCTTTGTGTTCTTGTTCGAGATGAAAATATTCATAATATGACGGTAAATCTTGACTACTTTTATGGAATATTAAATTTAAACTTTTAATCTTGATTTTTAATTGTTTTATCGAAAATTTATTAAAAACAAACAACAAAAAGTTCAATTATGTTTAATAAGGATATTTGCAAACGACAAAAATTGAAAGTATAGTTTGTCTCAAAGTATATCGTCTTAGCTTTTGCCGGCAATCATAATATTAATGGGCCAATTGCAATCAATCATATGGCCAATAGGTAGAAGAGATCGCCAGTGGCGGACGATTTAAAATTATTTTAAAAAGTGTCAAATTCACAAATATCTCTTTTTTTGTATTTTTATCATTTGTTTTTTTTTATGGGAAGACCATTTCTCTATACTTTCTTTTTCCTCCTAAATAAGAGATTATAAATACTATTGACTTCTATAAACGATAGCCTGTCACTCGACTGTTGTTGGGTTTCATTTCAGGTGAAATTATTTTAAGAAGGTCGTAAATAGTCGTATTTAGATGATTGTCGGCAAAAGTGAAGACAAAAGTGAGAAAAACTATAAGATACAAGCAATATAAATGCGAGAGGGCTAAAGAGTAACAAAGATTGATGAGTCCTACAGATTGCGAAAAAGTTTAATAGGTTATACGATTCACATTTAAATTGTTAAAAAAAGCATATGGTAAGAATTACTTATCTCGTGTGCGTGGTTTCGAATGGTGTAAACGGTTTTTTGAAGTCGTATGAGCACTTGGACAATTGAGACTGTAAACACCGATGAAGAAATTGACATAGAAATTTCACGTAACGAATTGAACATGAAGAAAGTATGTGCCAAGCTGGTCCCAAAAGATTGAACCTCGGACCAACTGTTCGTCCCTCAACACATCAGCAGTGGGATTACGAATGATCAACTCGAATCGAGTACGCCATTTTAAAACGATTATTTTTTTCACTTGTCAAAATCTGACATTTTGGTGGTTTTAACCAATAGCAATACATTATTCTAGCCAATCATTCGGTATTATACTGATAATTTTTTACTGGATATAGTAACCAATGAAATTACTTAATTTCAAGTCATGTGTCAAATTTCATCCAATCACCGCTGTATTACAGCGATAATACCCTACATGTGGTGTTTTCAGTTTGGTGTTTATTTTATATTAAAAATTAATTAAACGTCAAACTGACAACTGGATTAAAAATGTCGCGAAGATTTGGTATTGCATCTAACGATTCAATTAATTTACCAATTGTACTTTTCACAACTGTAGTTTTAAATAAAAATGAATACTATTTGATTAAAATTGATAAAGTTTGTATTGAAAATTATTAAACATCAGATTGACAATCAATTTTTTGATATCTACGAAGTAAAAAATTATCTTATCGAATACTCCTCGGGTCTTGATAAATACTCAAAATTTTGTCGTAGAGAATCCTTCAAGCGTGTTGCTCAAAGATAATAGCCCTCGGCCTGCGGCCTTGGGCTATTATCAAGCAACACGCTTCCAGCATTCTCTATGACAAAATTATCTCGGTATTATCAAGACCCTAGGGGTATGACTACTGATAATTCTGCTTCCTCTTCGATAATACCTTGTTTACATTGAAACGTCAAAATTTTACTTTGAATTTGTCATTATTGACAACTAAAAGTGCTTCGAAGTTTATTGAAAAATAAACACAAACCAATTCAGTGCCATCACCCAAGAGAATATTGAACTTCAGATAATACAAAATTTTAAATTGTTGAAAAAAATAATCTTCCCAAATACAACTCGCCTTTCAAATTTTATCACATAATTTTTTATTTCATATCACTCAAACTTTTGTTTATTTGAGGCAAAAACATTCAAACAAACCGAATTTAGATGAAATCCCTCATCCTAACGGACTCGTGATTTTATCAATCGGTTTGTTTTCATATTTTTGCCAAATAAACAAGTTTTCGTGTAAAAGAAAAAATCATCGATAAAATTTGAAGCACTCGTGGTATTACCTTTGAACATTTACGTTAGGGGGCGACCATTAATTACGTGGGGTGTTATAGGGAGGAGGGGGAGGGTCTTGGCAAATATCACGTATGTAATTATTTTTCTCGCAGAAAACGATGTAAAATTGTTTAAAAAAAATTACGTTTATATTCACAAATACTAGTCTTTTGCTGGTCTTCAATAAAAGTAGGTAATAGAACAAGTTTTTTAATAATCCAACACGTTTACAGTCCAAATAAAGGCTTTAAAGAATCTCGCATGAGATTAGGGAGGGGGGAAGGAGTTCAGGAAAATCTCACGATATCTCACCAAGGGGGTAGAGGGGGTCGAAGAATTCTCAAAAACGCCTCACGTAGTTAATGGATGCCCCCTTACTTTATTGAAACAATGTATACACCCCCGGAGCGTAAATCTTGAAATTTGAAACCAATAATTCTAGAAACTTTTGGAGAGTCACCATTTTATTTCTGTCATCTGTCACTGGTTAAATTAGTTGTCAGTGGAAAAAGTAATTAGGAAAATATAGATGCAACTAACTAGAACTGCTACAAAGGTCTAATGGAAAATGAACATGAAGGAATATCAACAAAAACAGATATAAGTGACATTTTGACATAAGTAGTGATTGACTAATGAAATGAAATAAAGCATTGCCAAAAGTTTCTAGAATTATTTGCCACCGATGCGTTGAGAATTCAACTAAAACTTTATTTAAAATTTCAAGGTTCATGCTCTGGGGGTGTATATGTTACCGTGAAAGACCGAAATCTGGTGAATGTCGAGATACACCGGTGAATGTCAACATTCTCAACGTTGCTTGACATATATCCGAAATATTGTTGAAATTTCATTATTTTTAACTTACACCGGCGATTGTCGACATTCAGGATGCACTCATGGTGTATGTTGAAAATAATTTTTTTTTGAAATAAAAACAAAAAAAATCCATAGGTCTTTATTTATTCAAATAATATGGGAAAATGAAAATGTCAAAACGTTTTAAACGTCTGTAGTCCAAAGGTGTACTACACTTACTTTTAGTAGAAATTACTTCAGAAACGATTTTAGAGTACCTACTTTTCTCGTGAAAAATAAAAACAATTGTCTTCTCGTTTACTTCCAATTGAGGCATTTAACTTTTCAAAAAACTTATCACGAATCACTGTAGTAGCCATTGAATACAAATTATAATTTCTAATAAGAACATTAAATTAGGTTAGGGAGCGCTGTCAAACGTTGCGTTAGACTGACGAAGACAAAGATAACCGGCACAAGGGGCTGGAACCGTCTAAAAACTTGTCGCGACCTGCAGTGTCCGAGATTCACCGGACCTCATTTGTGTTTGTCGACATATACTGGTGAAAGTCCGAATGTATAATAGAATTAAGAAATGTTCGGACTTTCACTAAGGCATTTGACATTTGTCGACATCCACCGGCGAATGTTGACATTCACTACTTTCGGTCTTTCACGGTAACATATACACTGTGTTATTCAAAAGATGCGACATAGGGACTCCTGTACAAAACTGTCAAACGCGAGCTAACTTTTTTACCAAATATAGCATTCATAAAAAATGATAACAGATTTGGAAAGATCGTTGAAAAATAAGTTCAAATGCACTTTCAATTTTCTTAAACTATGCCAATTTCTGTCTAAAAACCATTAAATTTAAAATAAAGCGAAGTTATTGGTTTCAAAAACTGATTTATTCTCTTATGTAAGTTCCTTGTGGCATTACTTATTCTTTTTGGAATCAAACCACAATAATGTTTTTTATTTTTTATTTCGACGTTTCGGTAGCGTTCCAGCTACCGTTGTCAAGATTAACTAGTAATAAAATTGATAAAAAAAATTTTTGGTCCCTATCTGACACAACGAAAAAATATGACAACTAGACAACGGTAGCTGGAACGCTACCGAAACGTCGAATTTTTTTATTAAACTAGATCAAATTTGAGAGAATTAAGAGTGCATTTGAGCTTATTTTTCAACAACATTTCCAAATACTCCTCTATTGATAGAAAGCTTCAACACTTGCGATGTGTCCCGGATATTCTTATATCTCCAAGAATTAAAATCATAATGATAATGTATTGAAAACTCACTTGTACCAACTATCTGATTTCCACTCTTTGAATTTTGCATGCGGATTAAAACGCTTTCTATTATTTTATAATTTCTCTATATTTCATGTAGTATAGTCTTTTCACGATCTAAGAGACTGACTTGACTTGACTTATGCTTGAGATTCAATAAAACCATAAACCTCCGATTTACCGTGCAGAGCCACACTATACCCGTTGAAAAAGAAAAAGTACTCAGTAAATTAAGAAGAATTACCCAAAAGTCCTATAGAGTTCTCAGTTAATAATTTATTATTCGCCAACAAAATAAACAGTTTTTTAGATCGTGAAAAGAACTATAATTAGTAAAAAATGAAATGTATCTCACCCAGTAGAATGTAATTTTCGCCACCATGGACGCTAGTCTAAAACTCAAGGTCACGCAAATTCTTTATTGTGGACCTAAGGAAAGTTTTCATTTGTACGTATACGTATACGTAGGTACCTTTACACCATTGCATTCTTGAATACTTTTACTATTAAAACGTGTACTGGAAAACACAAAGATTATTTTAATACCAAAAGGACATACCTAAATAGTACCACTCTTTTTTTTCTTCACCATAACCCTTATCGAGAAACCATTGTTCTCGAATAACGATTTTCTTATTTTACTGATTAACTTTTTGTTGTTGACCATAAAGTTCTCATCGCCTTCTGTAATATAAATTCAGAGCATGCATTTCCTCATTTGGTAAGGCTCATTTAAAACGACTGAAAGGATAAGACACGATCCTAGATAGATTCCTAAAATGTAAAGCCACTGCACGATTTCTAATTTTAACATAATTCTCTCAATAAATAAATAAATATTTTGCACGCCATGTTGTTCTTTATGTTGAGGATTTAATTGTTAAACAGATCTCTTTAATTGATTAATAAAAATATTTGCATTATCTTCTGCACCTATCTGTATCTGTAGGGTAGGGAGGGTGAGTGCAGGCTCACAGCCATTAGGCCACATGTGACCCATTGTACATTATCCCGAGGAGTTGTCCATCCTAGGTCATCGTCCATCCTGTCCTCCCAGGAAGGTGGACAGGTCACTAGGAGACATCTCCTTTATTGCATTGATTTATCTTATATGAAATTTAGGCAAATTTAATAATATTAAATGATTTTTTAATTCATACAATATATTTTATGCAACGGTCATGTAATGATAGCTATTAAGACACGAGCATGTTGTAGGATACGAAACGAGCCGCAGGCGAGTTTCTTATATAATATGCGAGTGTATTAATGGCCATTACATGAAAGTTGCATACAATATTTTTTCTACTCCGATTAATAAGAATTATTTAAATAATAATTATCATTTATTATAAAAAACAAGAACAATGGAAGGAACTTCAACAAATAAATTTTACAAATTGTACAACAAATGAACTTAAAACTTTTGAACATAATAATGGTAATATGTTGTCAACTGCATTTTCGGCTCTTTCTCTAATTTCTGGAGGCGTCAGAGAAAATTCTTCGTTATCACTCATTATTTTAACACAATTTAATTATTTAGTTTAATTAATTTTGAATATAGTTACTTTTGAAAATCAAAATCATTTGACAGCTGTCAAATTAAGTGTCACTTAATAGGTCTGTTCGCCTGCAATGAAAGTGTAGCACTGAGCTATATAATTTTGAAAAAGTCAGGTCTATCTGTGAAAAAATGCGTGTAAAATTGCTAAATTTGGGACTATCTATGTATATTGCATTTGTATACTGCAAGAAGCATTAAGACATAATTAAAATAAATAAAATCGTATAGTTCAGTGCTACACTTTTATTGCAGGGAACAGAACTAATATAATTAATTTCAGAAATGTCTACCAGGTATCCATGGCTATATTAAATATTGTGCGAATGTCGCATTCCTATTGGCTTAAAAACTGTATCATGATGAACATTTGTATCATAATGAATATCATTATAAGTATATTATAAAACAGGAGTAAAAAAACATATTTATGATATTGGAATCGAGCTCTTAGTTGTTGTAGCAGATTCCCACGTTTCTAAATGTCTGTAAAAATAGATTTGGAGGTTAAAAATGTCCATAACCATAATGCGGATCGATGTAAAATTGCTTAGACTTGGACCATAATAAAATAGTTGGAAACAATGAATTCCTTTATATGAGTTTTGTGGTGTTTTGGTTCATAGAATACTCAATGTATACATTACCCCAACCAAAAATTGGAAGAAGAACCATAAAAAAAAGTGGAATATTCATTGCGAATAAAAACACGAATTCATTCATCGAAAAATTAACAGTAGATATTTATGTGGAAATATTTGTTCAATAAAATTTGATTTGAATAAACAGTTATCACATTTTCAATGAAAATTTCAATTTTATATAACAAATAATATTCAGTGTTTTTATTTAATTTTTGTATCCTGAAACCATCTAATTATTCATATGTGTTGATTTTATATGAAATAATATTCATTTATATCAATTTCATATGAAAAACGAACATTCAAACAAAATTAGATATTTTCATATCTACAAAATATCATGATTCTATTCCAGATTACATGAATATAAATAGAGTTTTTATCTCAAAAAATCTACTCGCTAGTGTCCACAATATGCAATACAGTGCGTCCATAATATTAGCAAAATAAACGGTGATTTGGAAAAAATTCCGAAACAAGTCGATTTTTGATTTTCATTCTCTATTTTTTAAAGAATAATTTATTACACAGGTTAATGATGATGTTAACGGTACCTTGCAAAGATGAATAACCAGGTAACACAAACTGGTACAGGGAGACAAAAAGGCAAAAGTTATTGTTTACTATTTTAACATTGTATCTATTTACTCTCGTGAGTGATTCTAGCTGCTGGTCTAAACAGCAAGTTTACAAGTATTTCTTGCCATTTGTTTTCTAATTTGAGGTGAAAAATTGTCATAAATATCCAAATACAGTTCCAAATAGTTAAGATAATTCTAACAATCCAATGGGAATCAAAATTTTTATAATATTTGGTGTTGGCAGTAGGATGCGGACTCAACAAAAGGTACCTGCACATTATTTCATGAAATTCTCCCAGTGAAGTGATTATACAGAGTTTTATATATTGGAAAGTCTTCAAAATCAAATATCACTTAAGAGGAGAAACACAATTCTTTTAAAATATCAGAATGCCATTTGCAAAGACCGCATGAAATCAACCTATAGGCTGGTGTTTTATGGAAGCACTGTATAGTGGATACTGGATAATTCAAACATCTTGCGATATGTGTACCTACTTGCTCCAGACAACTCCAGGATATCTTGGTTGTGTTGGGGAATGCTTAGGGCGGTATATCATGATATTCCAATCATGATGCATTCCAAATTATATTTTTACAACGACAAACTCGGCATAAAGTTGTTGTCTATGTTGTTTTCATATGATTGACGAGTGTGGCGTCATTATCACTCACAAGATATTCAAAAATATAGATAGATCTCGAAATATATAGAAGGGTTTTGTGGATTTATGAAAAAAATGCAAAACAAAGTCTGCATCAAATGCAGCAAATAATATCAAAGAGCTCATAGGTTATCATCAAAATACAACAGCAGAACTCTCAGATGATTGGTTTGAAAATTGTTTATTGTCGAATATACCGAAAAAATGTATAATTGTTATGCACAATGCAACTTATCATATGAAGTTTGTTCGTATAGCAGCTACAAACGGTTGGAAACTGGACGACTTTCGCAATGATACACTCGAGGATACACTTCACTATTTTGTTTGTGATAAACATAAATGTTTCGTATTACTGTTTGTTTATCACCCGTGCACAATGACCTCCCTTGCGATTACACTTTTCACTTTGTACAATAAGGGTGTATTCTGTTTTCATGTAACTCTCTTATTGTACCTGAATCTATTTTTATTTTGAAATTAACTTCTGAGATTTCGAATGGGCCTATAAATTGAGAATCAAATTTATTCCTATTTTCTCTCTTTTCTCTAAATCCCCTATTATACAATCCAAAAGTAGGTATTCACAAAGTTTATGTGGAAACTAATTTTCAGGAATATGCTGATCTCTCAAATACCTTTTCGCTGCATTCAACTGAGATTCGATCCTCTGAGTGTGTGTGTCCCATCATCAGCCACAAATTCCACGCTATGATTAACTGTTTGATGAATATAACCATAATTAGAAAGTCCACTGTAAGCTTTCCAATCATCCGTATAAATAACAGATCCCACTGTCACATGATTTTATATGATTTCTATGGGGGTAGCAGCATTCCTTTCATATTGCGGACAAACAACTAGTTTTGAGCGATCGTTTCCAATATCCAATAACCCTCCATAATTCGTCCATCATACTTTTATAAGTTTTCCAAATTTAGACCCGTCAATATAAAAATAAAAAGTCTCATCTAATTTGTTGACGTTTTATTTTATTTTACTTCAATAGTATTCCCGAAAATCTCAAGAGACAAGCCTGTACCATTACTCCTGGTCCTCCAATTGTCAGCAGAAATATCTGCATTTAGGTAAAAGAACACTGGTAACGATCTCCCGACAATACTACATCCGAGTAGCTATTGATAAAGTCCCTTCTGAACTACCTTATTGTCTACACCAACACAAATTCGTTCAAATTATTCTCCGTGGGCAAATCCAAAAACAAAAAACAAAAACAAAAATTTATAAAGTCTTATTTACCTGAACTCTTTTTCTGATGAAAAATGACTATTTTCAAACCAGGCTTCTTTTAGTCGGCATTGTTGTCGTTTACAACACCTATACATTACCAAATCTGTTTAAGAAGAATAATAATGCGAAAATATATCCAAATCACCTCTACAGTTCATCCTACTGTGGTGGTCGACGTATTTAATCTTATTTTTTCGCAGATTCATAAGCTTTCTGCCCAGTTTTAGAGATACTTTGCTCAGTTATAACAAAATAAGACATGATTGAACTACTATGATATGCAAGATCACCTTTTTACTTTTGAATTGTTAGCAGATGAATCACTCGATGAATTACTACAACAA
This sequence comes from Galerucella calmariensis, assembly GCA_910591675.1. Taxonomy (NCBI): domain Eukaryota; kingdom Metazoa; phylum Arthropoda; class Insecta; order Coleoptera; family Chrysomelidae; genus Galerucella; species Galerucella calmariensis. Next base: position 16,406 of record CAJUYG010003266.1, read on the forward strand.
GATAAGGAAGATTATGTTTGGTTTCATTGATTTGGAAAAGGCTTTTAATAAGGTGCCACGGGAAAGTCTTAAAACACAAAAAGGATTAAGACAGGGGGATAAGGTCCACTATTATTTATTAACTTTATGGATAAAATTATAAAACAATGTTCACCTAAGATGAAAAAGATACATATAGGCTATAGAAATTTACAAAGAATAAACATCTTGAAGTAGCCTCTGCAGACGATTTAATTATTATGACGGGGCAGACCTAAAACAGAACTTAGACACCTGGAAGGAAACCTTAAAAGAAAATGGGGTGAACATAAGTAAAAACAGAACAAAAGTGATGCACAAATATAAAAATAGTAGAGAAATGAAGATTGCAATAGATGAAACAAATATTGAGCAGGTGAAAAGCTTCAAATACTTAGGCGAGGAAATTCAAGGCAACGGAAAACAAGATATTAAAATTAATAATAGGATGCAAAACACTTTGGAATTATACTATGTAATGAACAGGTTATTTAGAAGCAAAAAAGGAACATCAAAGAAAGCGAAAATGAATATTTATAAAACCATATTTAGACCAATCCTTACATTTAGATGTGAATCATGGGTGCTCACACAGCGGCAAAAGAGTTAAATTGAGTATCTTGAAAAATTCAAAAACAGTCAAAATATTAGAAGACCTGGAAAAAAAATTAGAAGACCCGGAAATATAAATGATGCGAAGTTTTAAATGTGGATAAAAATTTCGTGAGCAGCGTTTGCTAGTCGAAAATGTATCAGGATCATACAACAAAATGTCTTTTTTCCACTATTATTGCTTCTTCTATCCAACTGAGAAGTTGAATTTCTCTATTAGTGGTTGATAATTTTTTCTATTATGGACGTTTGTCAATAATGGAAAAATTTAAAATATTTGGAGAATCCAGGGATAGTAGTTTAACAAAAACTTGTGCAATATAATTTTGTATCATATAACCAGGAGAGTGTCTTTGACATATTTGATACTTGAAATTACCTATCAAGATAAAATTATTTAAATAAAAAAGCCATTAGATTAAAATTCGCGCTCAACCAAAAATGACTGCATGACTTAACAAGTATGTTCATAATATATCAAAAACTGACAGTGTACTTGTCAGTCAGACGACGGTGTAAACGCTTATATAGTGGTGCGTTTGTGAATTATTTTCAATTTTTGTCTTAAGGCTGCCACACCGCCCTCAAATTTCATAACATGAAACTGTGACTTCTAATGTATATACATAGATGGCAATATGCATCTAGACGGCAAGAAAATATTTTACAATACGCCGTTGCCAATTGTTTGCGGAATTGAGTAAACAAAAACAAAACTTTTACAATAAGTAGGTAGGTAGGTAGTTACCCTGTCTAAATATAGCCCTACACAATGACCTTCAACTCGAATAAAGTGATATTTTCTTCAATAATCTCGTAATCGGTTTATATAATTCTATTATTAGTCAACAATGTATTATCCCAGAAATTATATATAGGCGATATAGGGATATTCCAAAAGAATTAAAAGCGAGAGGTCCGAAATAATTTGGAGGAGATATAATTTTGTAGTTCAAAATCGTTGAACTGTAGCTGTGTGTATATGATACATTTAGTAATATTATTTAAATAAACTACAACCATTAGTACCAGTATAAAATACTAAGTGTTTGATTTCTATTCGAACTTGGGAATGTAGACATAGGTGGAAGAAATTAATTTTCTTTAAAAAAATTTCACCTTTCCCTACATTTACTTTCCATTATCACATTTGAAAATTGTAGGTATCTATTCTGAAACTACACCTTCAACAGTAATTTTTCTTTTTTCTCTTATTTTTTTGGGAATCAAACCACAGCAATGTTTTTATATTTTTTTATTTCGACGTTTCGGTAGCGTTCCAGCTACCGTTGTCAAGATAAATTGGTAATTAAATAACTTTTGGTCCCTATCTGACACAACGAAAAAATTCGTCTAAATAAAAAAAATATACACATTATTGTGGTTTGATTACCAAAAAAATGAGAGAAAAAAGAATAAGTAATGCCAGAAGGAACGTACAGAAGATATTTAGTAAGATATTCCAATGAAAACGGCTCTGAACAATTCAATTCCATGAATCTTCTAAACATAAATTAATGTACCGGTTGCATTTTTATCAGTGTAGATATACGTAAATGGAACAGATAATTTTTAAAGGCAACCCTTATTTCTTTAGAACTCAATTAGGTGGTAGTCCACTTTTAGCAGATGAATCTAAAAATAAAATGTAGATTTTCGGCAAATTACTGATAATATTTTGAGTTTGGCAACGTTGCTTTAAATAATTTGCTGTCAATTTAAGCTAATTCCCAATTCATTTGCAGTAATTTGATACGGACACCGCATTGGTTAATAGTTTTATTTTGAAAATTATGTAAAGCCATTTTGAACTTATGATTAACTATTGACTCTTGAGATTTATGGAAAACATGTTGTAAAAGTATAATGTATACTCAAAGAATAAATATAACAAATTCAATATATTATAGTCTCATGTGACATTACCTTTAGAGATGACATCTGGTAAAATACTTGATGAACTACAATTGAAATATGGAGTGCGTAGGAAATTCAAAAAATAAATGATTTCGTTTCAGACCGTGTGAACAAAATAACAGACGAATATTACTTTTTATTAAACGAATGTCCACAAATTCTTATGTAGAATGTGACCTGCACATAGGTTTTCGAAGTGCTCACAGTAAAATAATTAGGGTTAATGTGATTCAATCCAATGTTAATAATAGATTTGTATATGCAGGTTATAATCTGTGTGTCTAACTTATTCTCTTACATAACTAGTTTACATTATATGATTCTTCCATCATTAATAAGGTGTGAATTAAGAAATTGATATTCAAAAGTTCCGCCATTGCCAAATTGTGCAGCCTTAAATTGGGCTAGTAGTGGAAAATATTGAATATACACCACGGTGGTGATGACATTTATAAGCCTCGCACCTTAATACGTTCGGGGTAAAGCCACTCGCGAAATAATTTTGGTGCTCGGTCAATAATAATTATGGTCCTCACCACCTTGGTGTATAATATACTATTACTAGATGGCACAGTCCGTTTCCTACTAAGATTTTTGTCAAAAACTCACTATATTTATATGCTCTATCTATCGCATGATGTATAACTAAAATACGGCGTTTTCAAAAAAAAATCCATCTCGATTTATCTAAGCATTTGTGTGAATACCTTATGGATAATTACACCAGATGTCATGTACCATTTAATATCGCTCTCGGTCACCCAACCATATTATTAATAAAACATTTATCAACCATTTACGTGTTCTCCATCTTGATCAAAACAGCCTTAGGTGCAGTCGAAATTAATTGCCTTAAAATATTTAGGCCTTCTTTTTAGTAACGCATTTTATAAATAATTGCGATTTTATTTTAATTTTGCATAAAAATCACCTACGGTTGTGTCATTTGCATGATACTCGAAAAATAATTTTGTAATTGCATGTAATTGTAGCGGCATTAATGATATTTTTTATGAGCTACTCGGTATAATGTCAAGTGCCGTTACAAAGAAATTTTCAGTAGCGAGTTATTCATTACAAGCGATTAATAAGCTACAATTCATTTCTACTGAATCGCAGAAGTGGGAAGATCAAATGAATATTCTATAGAGATTTCGAGTCTTTGTAAAATTACCGTCTCGCACTTTACCGAAGGTCAACGAGATTCAATACGTGATTAAAAGATAATGAACGTTGAAATTGTTTGTGCTATGTACGTACAACGTCCGTCATGAATCATGAGCTGCGGATGAACAAAATGCATGTTTATATTTTTATTTACTTCAAGTAGATACATTATAACGTTTAGTTATAAACATTTCCGTAGTAAAATAACAAAAATAATGTTTAGCGGAAATCGCTAAAATAAAAAATGGCGGCAAGTACTATATAATTAGACATATTTATTATCTAACCATCCAACATTTATTCTAGCTGCACTCCATTATAGTATCAATAAATTGTAAGCAAAAAAATCCAAATTTACTAGTGGTGCCTGTTCTGGTAGTTTTGTAAGTTCATACATCATATGAAGTTATTTACAAAATTATATAATATTGTATAGGTACTATATTGTAGGTGTTTAGTTTTTTGTTGATTCCTGATAAAGCTCCTGAAAATATGATTGATGGCTTAAATTCGGAATGACATCTAAAAAAATTTATCGAAAGTATAACATTTTGTTTTTTGTTAATGAATCTCAAAACTATTAATATTTTTGGAAGGATCCTCAAAAAAAAGACATTTCTAATAAAAACGCTATTACTCCTGGAACTCTATCTCTATTATTTATAATTATTTTAATCCAACATAACAATTTGTTCTCAAAAGCCTGCGAAAAGTCTCTTCGCGACATTTGATTTACACAAGTACGACAAAAAAAATATGTGAAAAACTACTTGAAATAGAGATAAGAATAATATTGTGGGCAGCATTGAGCGCGTGTTCAGTTCCTGCTACCAATCTGACATGAAAGCAGCGTTGCCTGTTTAGAATGTTTGGTACTTTGTATGGAGTAAATAACTTATTTTGCATTCGACTTTAAACACGGGATAACGCTGTATTTAGTGGCAAGATTGGCAATATTATTGACTTTTGAAAAATAAGGGAGGTCAAAACAAATAAGAATAAAATAATATAGTGAAGAAAAAATTTGGAAAAATTACAATCTGCAATAAATGAAATCTACACTGCTTACGATTCAACAATTATTGGTATTCTACATTGTTGCCGACAAAAATTGGGAATAACTTTTATAGATTTGGCAACAGCGGTTAAAATGGGGGGCACTGAAAACACAAACATCGCTGACTGCGCCAATTATTCTTCCCTCTCTTTTAAGTAGTTTCTCTCATATTTTCCTTGTTGTACTTTTGTAAATCGTATGTCCAGAATAGACTTTCCGCAAACTGTATATGCTCCACGAAGCGAAACATTTTTATCATAATTATTTAAAACATTTCTTCTCAATCTAAACTTGTACTATCTGATTTTCACTATTCAACATTTTTAACATGGCTACTCTTGATAGTTATTTTTGTATATAGTGCCTGAAATGCTACTTTAGTGATCGAGAATTGATTTATTCGAGACCATCAAAGTAGTTCACGCACGAGATGCAAACAATATTTTTTCTACAAACGTCACAATCAATATTTTCAAAATATTATAAATAAATGAAATGCCTGATTTATTATAGAAAATAGTGTTGGGCCAGCTTAAAATGTAACACCTTCACCTTAAAAATTAGTAGTGTTTCAACCACAAAACAGTCTAACCTGTAGAAGTGAAAGTTTATAGGATGACCTTGAATACAAAAATGAGGTTTCAAACCCATCCACCTGAAGCGCTAGCTGCAATTGAGTTGTCGAAACAGGCCTGACAGCTAAGGCCTTAAGCATGAAAAGGAGAAAATATTTTAAAATTCATCATAGCTGTCATATAGTTTGGTTTTAAATGAAACTAACTGTTTCTAAATGACTCCACAATATATTTGAAAAAATGTGTAAATTGCAAGTAAATTATTGACAATTGTTTCGATATCACGAGCCTTACCTGAATTATCTGCTCTAGAAATAAATAATGGTTTGTTGTACTGGTTGTACGATTACTGTTAATTTTGTAAATAATAACTAAAGTTATTGTAAAGTTCTCTCATCATTTGTAAAATATTCAATTGTTGTTCATTTAAAAATCAATAATAATTTGGAGTTTCGCTCCATTTTTTCGAAGATTGAAATACAAAAGTCTTATTAATTTACATGCAGTGTGCGAAATACTTCGTACCCTAGTGCGCGAAGTATTTCGCGCACGGTGTCATGATAACGTAAAAAACTGAAAAAAGTGTTACTTCGCATATTGTTGTCAATGCGCAAACCTTGTCATTTTTTGACGTTTGTAGAAAAAAAAATTTCATTTAATTTGTCACCAGATGACCGAGGCATTAATTTTTTGGAGTCTTCTTTCAATTATTGTAACGTTCGACATATTATTTTATTTAATAATTCCTCCATATTTTGTATAGTCACTGGTATAATATTCAATTCATCTCACAAAGTAGAAGCTAATTTTTGCCACCATGGACGCTAGTGTCTAATTAGCAGGGTCACGCAGGTTCTCTATATATATATAAGATTTGTCCAAAATCAATTGCAGAAGCGACGAACTATTATTGTTGATTTTG
>CAJUYG010003267.1:0-22666 GCA_910591675.1 Galerucella calmariensis
AATGGATTGGACGAAGAGGTACTATTGAGTGGCCAGCTAGATCGCCAGACCTTACGCCGTTAGATTTTTTTCTGTGGGGTTATCTCAAGAACAAAGTATATGCAACACAACCAACTAGCATTGTAGACCTCAAAGACAGGATAACTACAGAAATACGGTATATTTCATCTCAAACTTTAAACAAAATTAAGGAGGAGTTTTATGGGAGACTGTGCTATTGCCAACAACTATGTGGAGAACATTTTGAGCATTTATTTTAATGTATTAAAATCAAATACATCAGGTATTTTATGTATGTGTTTAATAACTGTAAAAATAAAAATTTCATTTTGTATAATTCATAATTGACCATACATTATTTAGTTTGTTGGAATCGGTTCATTAAGAGGATTTCAAAAATATGCTACTATACAGGGTGTTTCATGAAAAAAAAAACAACACCGACTATGGCATACTTGCGTGAATCACCCTGTACATTTACATTTATGTTTACATAACGCACAACTCAATTCAAAAGTTGATGTGTCTCGGCATTTTTTATAATTTTCTAAAATAATCACATAAAGAATTTTATTCCATAAGTGGTTTCCACACTGTATTTATAGTTCAAGTGATATACATTCAAGGTAATTGTAAACTTCGCGACACTCGGAATTTTATGTTATTTGTTTGATAGGTTACCTTAAATAAAACAGCTTTCTTACAGCTTTCACTGTGTTATTTATAAGATGCGACATAGGGATTCCTGTACAAAACTGTCAAACGCTAGCTAACTTTTCTACCAAATAGCGCTCATAAAAAATAATAACAGATTTGGAAAAGTCTTTGAAAAATTCAGTTCAAATGCACATTTTCTTAAATTTGCTCTGGTTTAATGAAAAAATGGATACTTATGGAAAGTCGAACTCCATATTCATACCACTTTCGAATACTTTTAACCGTCTGGGAAATAGCTACACGGTTAGGTGCACAGAAAATTTAAAAGTTAACCCTGAAGTGTGGCGGTTCGATTCGCCGCTGTGGTGAAATTTTTTTCTTTTTGTTTTTACTTCTTTTTTCACAATTTTTGTCTAAAAAACATTTAATTTCAAATAAAGCAAAGTTATTTGTTTCAGACAAACAATGACTGACGTGTCATTGAAAAATCAAATAACACAGAACTACAAAATTATCACGGAATATTAAATATAAATTACAGAAGATACACTTGATGTGTCGTTTAAGAAACAAAAGATAAACGAAATGTGCTTTTTCGCACTTTGAACACTAGTGTTAGATGGTTCCGTTTTCTGTCACCAGATAGAGTATCGCTTAATAGTTACCTAATTTTTTTTCCGGGTATATTTTTAACCTGCTAAAAATACTTTCATTCAATTAACTTGAACACGCAGTTCGGTGAAAATGCGAATGTTTTCTAAGAATTCCGTCAAAATTTAACATAAATATATTAGTTTATGTAAACAAATTATACATATTTTAGCTTGAATACTTTTGAAAACTATCAGATTAATAGTAACTATTTTCGGCGTTGATTTGATTGTAAAACTGCGCAAATGTAGAAGTTTTGTTTACAAAATTTTCAAATATTTCAAGATCATCATCACTATTATGATTTGGAGAACATAATAATAAACTGCTCAATAAAAATTTAGGAAGTTTATAAATTCGGAGATTACGATACGATAATATGCTATTGTTATCAGTTTAACGACTACCTATTGTGGGTTTTTCTCTTGAATCAATCATGTTGGTGTTAAGTGGAAACGAAATATCTTGGAATAGAGTATACCTACTACTTTCACCCATGTCTACTATATTTACTCATCCAAATAAGATATGGTGTAGTGACCTTCAATTTTCTTCCGCCAAGGAGACCATTGTTTAATAATTTTTAAACTATACAAATCTGAGTAATGAATTGAGAAAACCAATGTTGAAGTAAACCACATTTACAGATACATTTTTAGAATTCACAGCGATAGCACTAAACACTTCCTCTACGTTTCGTTCAGTTCCTTTCGAGATTTTGTGTGATACAGTGTCTACAATAATATGCGAAAAAAATTTATAAGGACCTTATCGGCTGTGCTCAGAAATGTAAGTTTGGTATTTGTTGATTTCGGGTTAATTTATATTTATCCTTTTAAGTTATAATTATTATTATAATTATCAGTCAACCAGGGTGGTACCCTATTAGCCTGTGAAGTACTCTTAGTAATCTTCAGTGAGCGTTAATAAGAAATTTGGCAAATTAATTACATCTTTGAGCAGCACGCTTGAAGGATTCTCTACGACAAAATTTTGAGTATTTATCAAGACCCGAGGAGATAAGATAATTTTTTACTTAGTGGATATCAAAAAATTGATTGTCAATCTGATATTTAATAATTTTCAATACAAACTTTATTAGTTTTGATCAAATTTAATTCATTTTTATTTAAAACTACAGTTGTGAAAAGTATAATTGGTAAATTAATTGAATCGTTAGATGCAATACCAAATTTTTAATCCAGTTGTCAGTTTGACGTTTAATTAATTTTTAATAAAAAATGAACACCAAACTGAAAACACCACATGTAGGGTATTATCGCTGTAATACAGCGGCGATTGGATGAAATTTGACACATGACTTGAAATTGAGTAATTTGATTGGTTACTATGTTCAGTAAAAAATTATCTCAAAAATCGACACTAACATCAGTGAAAACTAAAATTTAGTCCAAACGGTTTATAGAAAATCTGCTTAATGAGTAATTTTGGGCAAAAAAAAATTATTATTCCAAGTACTTATGACGACAAAATTCAGCTATGACGTATTTTCGGATTTATATAGTGCAAGTTTATGTTGTATTTACCAAATACGACATGTTTACATATTTAATGGAATTTCCTTATAAGTTTATCTTATGGTTTTATTCTGCGGCATTTCAAGCAAATATTAAATAAAACATAAATTTAAAAGAACACTTACACTATTTGTTTAACATTACATCACTAGAAATTATTTTAAATGGAAAAAAACCTCTATTTTGCATACAAATCATTTATATAATATTTATTATTGTATTCTTTAATTCCAGGTGCCATCCGAAATGGGCAACAAACCCTCGGTGTCCGAAGGTGAAGAAGAAGAAGAACGGTCCACTCCCTTGAAAGGTGCCAAATCTCTTGGTGCAGAATTGGCTAACGGTAGTGGGGTCGCCGAAGATGTCGATGAAGAATTTGAATTGCCACCACCAATGAAACCCATCCAGGAACCAATATTGGTGACATCTCCACCTCCTGGAGTTCCCGGTGTACCCGAAATTGAAGAGAATCCTTGTAAAAGGGTAAGTTGAATTTTAATATATTAATTTATCTAAAACTTTGTGGGGCTTTTAAGGTGTAGATAATTGAAATTATGAATAAAATTCATTGATATTAGTAGAACTACATATTTCAATCTGAACGACCTCCTTTTTTTTATTATTTCAATCCTCGTTCCCAATTTCACGTGAAAATAGTCAATAAAGTAGGATAAAATGAGCTACAGATGGTGATTTAATCCTAGGACATTAATAAAACTATTTTTGTTTGGAATAAATGCCAGTGCCATCATCTATTTATATAAATAGCAAGGGTGGAAAACAGGAGAATTTATTAAATAATTTCGTATTCGTTCATCGATCGTATTAGAAATATTTTTAGCTATTACATACTTTATTTATTTGTTGGTTATACTTATTACGTAGTCTTGTCTCGATTGACTGTCTCTTAAATACACTGGAAATAAGCTAACTGTTTTAATTTAAGCTTAACTAATTCGAATACTTTCCTCTAACAGCTCTTATTACTTACTCGTTTAAGTTAGTACCCTTGTCGCATAGCTAATTTCCTCCGTTTTTCGTTGAGCTACTTTAAAAACTCCCCAAGAGGAGTCTGAGTTTTCTTGGTTCAGCTTTTTCGTATATTATTATCTATATAACTCGCCATAGCTAATTCACAAACTGTTTGGGGTTAGCTAATCTACTTGTCGTTCCACGTATATGTAAAGTTTTCTCTAATATCTCATATGACTTACTCGTTTAGGTTATTACCCCCGTCGAATAGCTAATTTAAAGACTCCTCTGAGAGTCAGGGTTTTCTTGGTACCTCATATTCGTAAACTCCCACTTAAGCTAATTCATATAAACTCTGTTGTGATTTGCTTTCCGTTTTGCTAATTCGTAGACCTTTCTCAGCCTATTACTTTCACTCGAATAACTAATATTCTCTTTTAGTTTAGCCAATTCACAGATTATCTTAAAATAGTTCGGCTTTTTTGTGTCAGATAGGTCATCACAAACTGTTTAGCTAAATCTAATATAGTTTATTCGTGGACCTCTCCAATGTCGAATAGACAATTTTTTTTTAGATTAGCTAGTTTATATTATGATCCCTGGCTTAGCATGCTCATAGTCTTTTGTCGGATAGCTCACATTTTCATATCGTGTAGCTAAATCATAAAATCTTTCTTGATAGCTTTCTCAGCCTATTACTTTCACTCGAATAGCTAATATTCTCTTTTAGTTTAGCCTATTTACAGATTTTCCCTAAATGGTTCTGCTTTTTCGTGTCGGATAGGTCTTCTTCACAAACTGTTAAGCTAAATCTAATATACTTTATTCGTAGACCTTTCTAATAAACTTTATATTGAAAAGCTAATATTTTCTTTTAGATTGGCTAGTTTATATTATGATATCTGTCTTAGCTTGTTCATAGACTTTTGTCGGATAGCTCATATTTTCATCGTGTAGCTAAATCATAAAATTTTTCCTGATAGCTTTCTCAGCTTATTACTTTCACTCGAATAGCTAATATTCTCTTTTATCTTAGCCAATTCAAAGATTTTCCCTAAATAGTTCAGCTTTTTCATGTCGGATAGGTCTTCTTCACAAACTGTTTAGCTGAATCGAATATAGTTTATTCGTAGACCTCTCTAATACACTTTCGCTCGTATAGCTAATATTCTCTTTTAGATTAGCTAGTTTATATTATGACCCCTGGCTTAGCTTGTTCATAGACTTTGGTCGGATATCTCATATTCTCATATCGTGTAGCTAATTCATAAAATCATACCTGGTACCTTAATAATATAATAATAGCTAATATTCTGTTTTAGTTTAGCCAATTCACAGATTTTCTTTAAATAGTTCAACTTTTTCGTGTCGGATAGGCCTTCTTCACAAACTGTTTAGCTAAATCTAAAATAGTTTATTCGTAAAACTCTAATACACTTTCGGTCGTATAGCTAATAATCTCTTTTAGATTAGCTAGTTTATATTATAACCCCTGGCTTAGCTTATTCATAGACTTTTGTTGATAGCTAATATTTTCATATCGTAGCTATATCATAAAATCCTTCCGGATAGCTGGCCCGTGAGGCCAGGGCCCAGGGCGGCAAATTTTGAGGTGCGCCAAAATTTTTAAGACGACTTTCCTACCTCAACAAAATTCAATAAAGTTAGATTAGTTAGGCTAGTAGTGAAAAAAATAAACATTTGTACATAAAAAAAACTCAAAAAAAGTATAATATTTACGAAAGAAAAAGGGCGCGATATAATCTCGTGACTAGGGCGCCCTCAAACCAAAAACCTCTACTGACTCTAAAGTCTAGATAATCATCTGGGTAATTCCCAATCTCATACTTCTCTCCTTAGACCCATTCTTACATAGCACAAAATATCTTTAGTTTTTGAGAAATTCCAAATTATATTCTAATTTAAATTTGAATGATTCAATGTGGACACAACATTACATTATCTCAACATTTATTTTGTACCTTTTTCGTCCTTTGAAACTTGACATAATTACTGTAAATTTAGACACGTACTTTTAAAAAATGGGAAGTTTTAGTGAATTTTATCATGAACTCAGTTATCTACACGTAGGTATCCAAATAAACTTTACTCATAATAAAAGATCTCATTAAATAGGAACACTGCTTTAATCAATTTTAGAAACGTTAAAAAAAATAAAGGTTCCAGAGGGAACAAAGTAAATAACCATTCAGCTCTATTCATATGGCGAATTAAGAAATTTGATAGATAAGTGGAATATCGCTACAAAGTATTAATTATTTTTATTATCTAATTTCTATTCCCAGAATAATTGAATGCTAAAGCTACGTAGCACGAACAATCTTGAAAACGTTTCAAGGTCTCTGTGCACAAAAAAAATTGCATAATTAGGCATCTCTTGATTATTTAATGAGATCTATTATTTTATATTTCTTATCGTGCTTTTTATCTCTTCTCTTACAGCTACATTTATCAGAAAAAAAATGTATTTCTCGGTAGTCAATTTTCAGTCTGCTATTTATTTAACAATAAACGAGAACATATAATAAATTCAACGTTTAGTTGAAATAATAATTTTCTGCCTTGTCATTTAAGAATTATTAGTTTAAGTCGACTACATCATATTTTACCGTCAACTCAAATCATACTTAATCAATTAAAACAGTATTTTGATTAATGAAAATGTGTATCTGCTTAAATTATTTTATAATCAATAACACCAAGGTTGAAGAGACAATTGCTGTGAACAGGATGGATTAAAATGTCGAGGTAACGACTATACCTTTTTGAATTGGGGAACTGCAAAAAGCATTTTCCAAAAAATATATACCGTCGCCGTTACTTCAATATGTCGTATGTCAGTATTTGTAACCAAATAATAGTAACAAAATGTCCAATGTGAAAGTACCTTCAAAGACGGCTTTAAAATGTCTAAAAAATTAATTACTATCACGTAAATATCATTTTGAAAAAATATGGGCGTAATAAATAAAACATTTTTTTTTTAATCCCGGAAAATCAACTTTTCTGACATACGACATATTGAAGTAACGGCGACGATACGCTTCATGGGAATTCGATGAAAATTCAAAAAAAGCATTCAGTATGAACGAATGATAAAGTCGCCGCAATCTACACTATTAAAAAATATATTAAATTTAAAAAAAAAAGTAGATTCTATACACATTTTAAAAAGTTTATCAAACTTTTTTTCAGTATTAGAATAATAAAAAAACTGTTGTAGTCTATTAACGTTTTATAACATTTCTATGCTGAATGTTTTTTTTTTGTTTTGGAAATAATTCGTTTTTGCAGTTACTAATTCAAAAAGGTAACGACGATATTATCCGGCTGCCAATTGCAGCGTAATTGTTGGGGTCACCTTTAAACTGAATTTTATAAAAAATAATCCTTCTCTATAATATATTGTTACATCAGAATAACAAAAAACTTAATGGTAGTTAGTTATTCATAGCATAAGATCAGCTAGCTAGTTCTGCTTTCTGCCACAAGGTAGAGTAGAACTATTAAATCCCCTATAGGGAATAAACTTGAGTTTTTATTTATATCATGTTGACATTTCAAAATGGCGGACTGATGCATGTGAATTGACAACCGACAACTAAATTAACCAATCATATTTCATTGTATGTATAAGTCATTTTACAATGCTATATTTTTCGGACGGATATTTAAAAAGCAAATTCCATTCTTTGTGAAACTGAACTCTTTTTTTGGGAAATTTTGACAATAAATAAATTTAGCACTGTAAAGACGGCTTTAACTTCTACATTCCTTTATCTGCAGGTCTCTAGCTTAACGTTAAAATCACTCGAAGGTGCTACATCTGCGGATTTGGCCGAAATCGAACAAATAGTAAAGGAGAGAATGGTGCGCCAAACTTAAATTTCTTCTTTTTCATTTCTAGTTTCCGAATTCATATAATATATTCATCTGTCGTTTTCATTGCATTTAATTCGGTAACTAGAAATGATTAAATCTCCTGCATGTACACAGAGTTGACTTGAGTATATTTATTTTAAATGTTATTTGTAGTTACTGTAGTATTTTGGAATTTTTAGCTTTGGTAAGAACTTAATGTTGTTTTATAGAGAAAAATTTGAATTTTATGTTTCGAATCCAATTGTTTATGTGCATCGTAACCTCAAATTAATATCTACATAACATTGAACCGTGAATGACCCGTGAAAGAATAATTGTTCTTTGTATACCACGAGATACGTCTAGAAAAAATGCCATGTCTGATTCTTATCTTGAAAAAACAACAAATTTTTTGTATACAGAGTGGTCCGAATTTCAATAAAATATAGGGCGATGCTTTAAAATAATACAAAGTATAATACCTTTTATACATTTGTATCTATATAAAAGAAGATGAAAATCTAAAATGAGAATTGAGGAAAGAGAGCTGATAAGTTGTGATGAGCAAAGGTGAAAGATAACATCAAAGATTACAGAATAAAAATATAAGATGTTTCACTCCAGGGCGGTTTGATTCAAGTTGCTGTCCCAAACAGACGCCGCTCTCATAAATTATGTTTACGACTCGCTTTTGTTGTCAATAACGAGACCGGTAGATACCAGAGAAGTTCGAAAAGCTTATTTTATTTTAAGCTATACAGGGGTAATTAGAGAAATATATATTTAAATTGATAGGATTCTTTATCACAAAGGTTTATTTTTAAATGTTAATAATTTCGAAAAATGTTCGGGATATGAATTTGAAAAGGTAAGTAAAAAATAAACTTGAATTTTTAAAATGAATCAATTCACAGTTTTTATCCAACATCTTAGTAATTTTGTGATACTTTTTGATAATCTAGCAGATATTTATCGCAAATTCAATTAAATATACTCATTAGCCACCAGAATAATAGGGTCACTAAATCTTAAATTTTGATCTTTAAATAACGCGTATTTTTTGAATTGACAAGGTTAAAACAGTAAAAAGAGAAGCAGCTGCAGGATACCTTTATTAAAATAATTTTGGTTTATGTTTTAAATTCAATCTTTTGTCTTTCAAATCTTTCAATATACATTTGAGATTAAAATATATACGGACTCTGGTATAGAGACGTATAATATTTGAAAGGAAATTGATTACATGGATGATAAAAAGAGAATTTAGTTAATTCGTTCAAAAGGAACTGACCAATTCCCCTTTGGTTAGCTACAGAATTGAATTTTTGTGTTTTCTTGCTTAATGTACTTGTTTATATAATATCCTTATTATAAGAATAAATCCGTAATTTTGTATTAGAGAATATTACAAAATATTTAGTGTTTAAGCTTTGCTATTTAAGAGAAAAATATTAGTATGACTTTTTGCTCATTTCAACAATTTAAAAAATCTATACAACATAAATATAAAACACGAACAACCAATAAACACCGTTCTAAAATAACAGCGCTCGACGGGCGACGTCCCGTATAATACGCCAAATTAAATGCAAGTAAGGACGTAGCAACGTACTGTACCATCTGTACTGTACTGAAACATCTTATATTTTTATCTTTGATAACATGGGAGAGAATTAGTGGAGATGAAAAGGGAGAAAATATTAGTGAATAATATAGACTCTAATAAATGGGGGAAATCTGAGAAATGATGAGTGAGATCAAGAGAAGATGGGTGAAGTTGGATGAAAGATTAATAGAATAATGGGAATAGCTTCAAAGATGGAGAGAAAAGGCAGTGGTGAGCGATGTAAGTTGAGAGAAGATGGCAGTAGATGATAAATAATATGTAAAAAGATGGATGAGGATGTGTGAAAATGAGTGAAGAGCTTATAGGAAATGAGAGAAGATGAGATAAATAATACAGTTTCTAATGAATAATAGAAATTTCAGGATGTTAAGGGCTGAGACGAATAATGAAATGCAATAGGTGAGGGAAATAGAGAAATATAATGTTTGGATAACGAGATAAGGTAAAAGGAGATGGGTGAAGTTGGAAGAGGATGGGTGAATATAAGTGAAGATTATGAGAGATGGGAGAATATGAGAAAAATAATATATAATCTGATATAATAAGTGAAGATAAAAGAAGGTAGAAGAAGATGGGTGAAGTTGATTAAGAATGCTGGAAGATATCACATAAATGGGAATAAACCTGAAAAGGATGGTGAGAAAAGGCAGATGATAAGCGATGTAAGACGAGAGAAGATGGCGATAGAGGATATAATAGGTAATAAGATAAATGAGGATGTGTGAGAATGAGTGAAGATAAGTAGAGCTTATAGGAAATGAGAGAAGATGAGATAAATAATACAGTTTCTAGTGAATGATAGAAATATCAGGATGTTAGGGATGACAAGAATAATGAAAAGTAATAAGTGAGAGACACAAGAAATATGATGATTGGATAACAAGATAAGGTAAAAGAAAGTAAAAGAGGAGGGATGAAGTTGGATGAGGATGTGTGAAGATTATGAGAAATGAGAGAATATGAGATAAATCAAACAGTGTCTAATGCGATAAAAGTGAAGATGAGAGAAGGTAGAAAAAGATTGGTGAAGTTGATTGATAATGTGTGAGGATGTCACATAAATGGAAATAAACAAAAGAAATAATTGTATTTTGTAAAAAAAGAGCAATTTAAAAAATTCCCTCTCGTTCTAAGATCTAACGTTAATGGTTTTGTTCTGGCGATATTTCGATTGTAATTAACAAATCAAAAAAGTGAAAAGTTTAGTCCTCACTTTCCAACTGAAATGGAAACGTTAGTCGACCGGATTGAAACCGAACCCGTTTGGGGGGAAAAATGAAGTGTGCGACTAACACAATTTGCATCGATTGACAGCTTAATCCTTTTAAACCCGTTCAGTAACTTCGGCATTAATACCTTAGATTAATTTCACTTTAGTGATTGAAATGATAGAAAACGGAATCGAATATCATAAATGCTTCGGTATGCTATTAATAAAATTTTACTTGTGCTACATAGATGGGTGAGTTTAATAGAAAATTATAAAATAGTAAAGTCAAGTTTCCATCTTTACTTGAATTTGAGAAATTGAATTAAAATTTTACTCAGCATCTTTTGTAGGTGATAACTCATATAAAATATGATTTAAAAACATTCTGTATAACGAATTTATTGATGACCAAATGTAGTATTTATTTATTTGGTTCATTTTAACGATGTGCACGCGGAAAACCAAAATATTGCTAATCTTTTGAAAATTCTATTTATAGAATTTTATATTAAACGATTAAGCTGGTTATTATAATTTTTTCATGGGAGTGTGTACTAGTGTGAGTATGTGTATCTCCTCAAAGTTATTCACGAGAGATGTAATAAAAATTTCATGATGCAATTTCTTTTCGAAATAAGACGGAGCAAATATTACGACGACTATACTAAAGTATGTGATACATTTTTCAAGATAAAACTGCATTTTTAGAAATACTACCGAATCGTGCATATTTTATAAAGTTGAACAGATTGTCTTGAGGAATACAAAATGGGATTATTATTTAAACAGATTGTACTGGTTGCATAACTAAAAGGACCCTGAAGTATATAGGTTGCCTACTAACTTTCATCCAACCAGAAGCTCGTTTAGAATGCTCGGGACTACTGTGGGTTTGTTATTGAAGCCTCACTATAAAATCAATAATTTTTCTTCTTGAAAAAATGCAGGTGGCTACAAAGTGCTTTAAGCCAAGTCAAGTGACACTTATTATTACTCCCTCTATTTCTAACTAACTCAAGCTTGTCAAAATGTGTTAAAAAAAAGGAGCTAATAATAATATCTCTTTACCGTTTAAATAAGTCTCTTCATCATGTCTGAAGAATCTGATTATAATTTTAATATTTTTTGCTCTACTCACTCCGCAATTTAACATGTGTTTGTTATTGTAGAAAACTCACGTTTCATCAGTAAATTAAAATACATTTTGCATGGAAAATTCACAAATTTGCATGATTTACTTGATACGTATACGTAGTTGAATTGCAGCATTAAATTTAATTTTGTTTATGTATTTAAAAAGATTTATTTGACTAAGCATCTTAATGGTAGTTACAGTATATATACTTTTAGTACTACTTTATGAGATTTTTTTTTATTAGACATAAGGAGTTGATTTGATCAGAAATAGTGCCAAAAAGGTCACATGAATAATATGATTCCTGTGATACACGATGACACGTAACGTCACAGACAAACACACAAATAGAGGAGTACAGTCTAAGGTCAGTGTGGCCAACAAAAAGTGATTTTTTCTGTCAAGAATGACAGTTAAGGTCTACCATTCAAAACATAAGATTTTTGCTTGTTTTTTATCATTGCGAACATCTATATTGCTTTATTAAAATAATGAATACACCCCCGAAGCGTATATCTTGAAATTTAAAATGACTTTTTAGCTGAATACTCAACATATCGGTGACCAATAATTCTAGGAACTCTTGGCAACTAACCATTTCATTTCTGTTATCTGTCACTATTTATGTAAGATGGCATTGGAAAAAGTAATTATAAGAATAGAGATACAACTAACTAGAAATGCTACAAAAATCTAATCGAAAATGGACATACACAATTAAACGAATATCAACAAAAATAAATATAACTGACATTTGACATAACTAGTGACAAAATAACAGAAATGAAATGGTGACTTGCGAAAAGTTCCTGTAGCTATTGGCCACCGATATCTTGAGTATTCAGCTAAAAAGTCATTTTAAATTTCAAGATATACGCTTCGGAGGTGTATTCATTATTTTAATAAGGCAATATAGATGATCGCAATGATAAAAAACATGCAAAAATCTTATGTTTTGAATGTTAGACCTTAACTTTCTTGTCAGAAAAAACCACTTTTGCTGGCCACACTGACCTTAGACTGAATTCCTCTATTGAAATTTCAAAAATCCCAAAATATCGGAAATGTTGCTTAATCTTGTCAACGTTGAATAATACTAAAAAAATTAAAATTCCTTTAATAAGTATAAAAAACGAAAAATATTAATTTATTTAAAATAAGGTTCTTTTTTGGTACAGTTACAGAAACATTTTAAAATAATTTCTGATTAAATTTGCACTTTCCTTTGTGTAATGTACTAATAGTATACGCTAGAAGTTTTATATTCAAAAAGTATATATCTTTAATCCTTTAATTTTTAGAGTAAAAATTAAAGTTAAATTGAAAAAAACATTGAAAATTGTTCTATTTCTTTACTTTTTTGACTGTGGTATTACAATCATAAAAAAATGAATACTCTAGTTTGCAAGTGGGACAAAACAATGTGAATAAATAGAATACCGGACACTGTATGATTTAATTCCGTACAAACTTGAAGTAATCGATACAGATCCACTGGGAAATAATAAAAGAAAAACAATTAAGCCATTTCCGAGGCATTTACTGTTAGTTTATATGTGGTGCTTGCTCTAGCAAACACTATTTCAGTCGAAAACGTTTCAAAATAAAAATATAAAGATAAATACTTATGATGAACAAAATATTTAAAAGATAATCTACAGCGATTTAGTGAAATATTTATTCAATTCTTACAGGAACAGCATTCCGAAAACCAAGAACGTCATTCCTTAATGAGAGATGCTAAATCAGAAAATGCCATTTCAGACTACGGAGATATCTCAGCTCAAGGTAAGTCATGACTTTTTACTCATATTTTTTTATTTATTATAGGTAGATTTATCAATTTATAAAAATTTTGCTCAGCTGTCGCTTGCCGGACATTAATCGTATTCTTTCAAAAACTCACGTATATAGTCTTTCTTAATTCTTCCTGAATTTTTTATACTTTTGCAAGTTTATCTGAAGCCGTGAAAGGAATACAGTCGAAAACATTCGATATTGCCACGTTTAACTATGGAAAAGCCAAAGTGCTAAGTATGTAGTGATAATAATTGGAAAAGGGACTTTTTATTATTAACAATATGATTAAACATTAATTATTTAATGTGCTTGTTTCCTTGGATCTTTTCTATTAACATTATTTTTCAATTTATGAATATTAAAAGATAAGCACTTTTCCAAATTTGTCATGGGATTCTTCAAGCTCTGGCAACGTTGTACGAAAACCATATTACCACACACTCCGAATTACATATCGAAAGGCCTAACCAGCTGACTTCTTATTGACAAGCGCGTGCGTGTGTTCTTCCCTCTTACTTCCTCAATTGACTGATATTGATTTATCCAGTGGCGTTGGTATTGTCAGTGACCTTTTTATTTTCAGTTTTATTTGGTAAAATAAGTACCATACGTCATTTGTACGTTTATGACAGATATGCGCCATGTTTCCTCGCCTCTTACCCATGCCCCGTAGCTTCAGATAAACTTGCCAAACTATATGTTCCTCCTTTTCATAAATAGCATTAATTCTAATAAAACTCCTGACATCTTCGGCTCTAGAACAATCGCGATCTAAATTCTTTTGTTGATATTTACTTCGAGCTGATTCGTAGGGGAGATAGGGACATTTTTTTGAGAATACATATATTAAAATCGTATGTCCTGTTTATTATTTAAGGTTTCTCCAATGAAGGCACGTCGTCAGCTTTCAGCGGTGATGAAAGTGACAAACCGTCTGAGGACAGTATAGATGCAGCCAAAAAAACAGAAAGTCTACTGAAGAAAAGAGAATACGTTTTAAAAGAATTGATCGACACCGAGGAAGCTTACGTCAGAGATTTGTCTTTAATAGTTGATGGTTACATAGCTGCTATTAAGGATCCCGAATGCGACATACCCATGCCCGAAGATTTGAAGGATGGCAAAGACAAATTAGTATTTGGAAATATTGAAGTTATCTATGATTGGCATAAAAAGTAAGTTGATATTTGCTAGTTTTCCCATAAATTTGTAACATATATATCAATGTCCCTTAATCTATGTCGCGAATGTAAAGAATAAGTTGAAGAGCAAGAAAAAGTAAACCGCATTTACACATCTACATATTATTAGAAAAGAAGGACCACTAAGATGTAACTGCAACATTCAACTGAGTACTAAATTTGTCTAACGACATGATAGAAATGCTAGTTTTAAAATTTGATAGTGTGTTGAATTTTATGATGCACATAAAACCACTTTATGACCAAAACCATTAGATTTAAATGTAACATTTTATAGGCTACATAGTCAAATAATTTTAGATGTAAAGAGCACAAAAATCTAGTTGGAATAAATTAGTTTTTGAGAAAAAAATACAAATTCACAATATGGTGTTCAACTAAATTATACACATAACTTGTAAATGTCTTTACCACCGTGATGTCTGTACAATTTTTTCCACTACTAGCCAAATTTAAGACAAAAATTAAATTTCTAAAAAAATTGAGTAGCACATGAATGTAAATTTTGATGCAGATTGACATATCCACTAGTAAAACTTATTTTCAAACAATGTTTCACTCTTCACTATCTGTTTTCGCTCCTCACCTAACCCATACATTATGAACGCACTCCTTATGTCATCAGTCATTTTTGGTTGAGCGCGAATTTTAAACTAATGGTCTTCTTTATTCAAATAATTTCATCTTGATAGGTAATTTCAAGCAGCAGACATTCTCCTTGGTATTCAAAATCATGTTGCACAATTTTTTTGTAGAAACTTTCAAAACGTTTGAAATTGTCCACTATTGACCTAGGTTAACAATAAAAAATATAGAGTTGAATACCCTGTTGTTCTTTGAAAGTCCATTTTCTTGGTCTAAATAAGTATTTTTATGTTTCGCACTAAAACTGTCTTGATAGGTTTCGAAATAATACCGTCAATAAATAAATAAATCCTCCAATAATGATGACTTAGTATCGGCTTCTTCTTCGAATATGTTTTATTTTTAGATTTCATTCGCCAATTCCATTTAACAATAATATTTATAATCGTCCATTGTTCTTCAAAGAGTGCATTTTCAAGAAAATTATTCTTATAAACTTTCGTAAATTCTCGATAATTTAAAAAGGAACAATCAGTCTAAATAAACAACAGAAATTACAATTCGTTGAAGGAAATGTAAATGACCGCTTTATTTACTTAACAGTAATTATTATATGATTCATTTTTAAAGGTGTGGATCACTGCAATAAATAAAACTGACTTATCAACTTATCGTTTGTTTAAATTTTATAAATGTGAATTTAGACAATACCATCCATGTCTAAATAAAACATTGCAATCTTTATTTTTACTAAAGGAAAAATCGGAATGGACTGGTTGAAACCAGTGTAGTCAAAATTAAAGAAAAAGACCTTTTCAAAGCAATATTCACCACCTTTACCAACCATTTATAATTTAAAAGTGGAAATATTTGAATTTTATGTTACATTTAATAGCATTGTTAATTATATCCACTTTTTTCTGGTTTTAAATGACTTTTTCTGTTTTTTCTCATTTATTTCAACTGGCATGGACTTTTACAAAAAATTCAATTTGATTTTTTACAGGTAGTCTCAAAAATTATATACAGCTGGCTCAAAGTGTTATTTATTTACTCCTTATTAACCGAATCTAACACACTGTGATTGTCAACTCTCAAAAATGATAAACAATTTTTAAAAAATTGTAAATGAAACGGACTTTTAGAAAAAGTGGATTTTCGCCATCTCTCTAAAAAAATCCTTGACTGCTACTATCATATTTTTTCCATAAAGCCATGTCCACACCAAAAAAACAGAGGAACATTTTATTGCTGGTATTTACAGGCAGCAGCAGCAGCTGCAATTGTAATTATTTTACAAAAACAGAAAAATCGAGTCCGTAAATGTTGGAATCGACCAAGTGTTTTAGTCAGAAATTCACATGGTGTCATACGTCTTCTAAGTTCATTAAAGAAAGATGATACAATATCGGAATGTATTGGAAATGGATATGTAAAAAAATTTTGTCGTATGAGTAGTACTGGTTTGGAATGGTTACTGTGCAAAATTTCACATTTAATTCAAAAAGATGATACGAACTATAGAGCTGCTGTATCTCCATTGGAACGCCTCCTATTAACACTTCGATTTCTTGCAGTGAGGAACAAGCAACAACATGTCCACACTGATAAAAATACCGTTGAGAAACAAAAAATGTTTACTAATGTCTCCTTTGATCTTTGCCGCTTAATATGGAAACAAGCAACTATAGGAACTTTTGTTGCAACAGTAAACAACAAGGAACTTAAATAAACTTTTGGCAACATTCAGAAACAAGTTCCAGGAACGAGCAACATAAACAATGTTCCTATGTGTCGCTTTCGGTGTGGACGTGGCTTTAGGCTCCTCCTCCTTATAAAGTGTATTTTTAACTTTCAAACGAAACCCATATAAAATATTCTGTCGATATTTATTTTTATTTTCCGTTTCAGTTTCTTCATAAAATCGTTAAAACAAGCCGTAGAAAATCCCATTGAATTAGCTTCGCTTTTCAAACGCTACGAACGCAAATTGCAAATGTACGTCATCTATTGTAAGAATAAACACGTATCCGAATATATCGTTTCCGAATATCTAGAAACTTATTTTGAAGAATTACGAGTAAAATTAGGACACAAATTACAACTGTGCGATCTATTGATAAAACCAGTTCAAAGAATCATGAAATACCAATTGATGCTTAAAGATATTTTAAAATATACTGAGCGAGCCGGAATTGCTGCGGAAATAGAACCGCTTAGAGCGGCGTATAATATTATGGTGATCGTACCGAAGACTGCTAACGATATGATGGATGTTGGAAGGCTACAAGGATTTGGGGTTAGTATCGATATTCAGTAGATATTTTAAGCCGCCATAAGCACTGTAGTTCGAAAAATAACCGCTATGTAACATTGACAGATAATACCAAATAATTTTACATAAGGTGCATTCTTTTTTGACAGATCTTAGCTCACTTCAGGTAATATAATCCGAGATGAAGTAATGTAAGCAACAAAAAGAACGACACATTCGAATTAAACGCGCGAAATATAAGATAAAATTCGTACCAGTATCTAATGAAATAATTTTTTCCATAATTCCATAGATAACAATCACTCAAAACCAAAGAAAATTAGATTATATTGTTTAAAACTCAAACAAATCAAATATTCATCCATCCTCTCCACTCTATTTTCATCTCAGGTCACTTGGGAGTAAGTAAAAAACGCGCTCATAGAGATCTCAGTCAAAAAGAACGCACCTATAGTAATATTCAATACACTGACAATTGACAGATGACATAGAGCTATACAACAATACTTTGATATCTGACATAACTATTTGAAGCGGGAACCTAATTAGTCTTTGAGGTTATTTTTTGATGTTCTAACAGTAAATTGTTGATTAGACATCGTGAATTTTTTTAACATACATGGTGTTTATTTTTTTCAGGGCAAAATTACTGCACAAGGAACACTTCTTCTTCACGGAATGTTAGTAGTGTCCGATTTACCGGGAACAAACCAGATAATCGGGAAAAATAAAGACCTACACGTATTTTTCTTTGAACAGAGTATTATATTTTCAGAAATTGTGGGGAAAAAGACTCAGTTTACTAGTCCGCAATACATCTATAAAGCTCATATACAGGTAAGTTGATAAAAATCATGTCTTTATGTCCTTCTGTTATGGGTAAGTTGATAATTTTGGAACCGATGATAATACTCGACCCTGAACACAATGTGATGCCTTTTGGCTGAAATATTATTTATTAATTATTTAAATTATTATTATGGTATTATTATGAATAAAGACATACATTCCCTTGAAGCTAATTTCTATAAAGCATGAATCGTTGACAAATATGAAAGAGAAAGGTCTCACGTAGGATGTCAAGTTCAGAGCGTGAAATAAACATAAACAGAATTGTTTTATATTTACAAAACCCTGAACTTGACTCGTCGTATAAATATGTTAACGAAAGTGTTTTAACATTCATTCTAATGCATTCTAAATTATTCTAAATCAATTCTAATCAATTCTAATTCATTACTTAATTATTCTAAGATGTCCTAAAGACATTCAAAGTGTATTCTATTCATCGTAATCATTTTAATTAATATTCTAATTAGTACTAGTAATAAGTGGGTTAATTAATGTATAATAGTAAAGTAAGGTAATAAAGAGAACATGACCCAGTGATTCCAGTAGTTCTTTTTATTCCTGTGAGATGACACACCAAGTGACCAGCAACACCACCTAGTCGGAGGCCCTTCCACACTTCTAATGCACCAAGTATCCATTGTAGGATACATACATTACAACAATTTACACACTACATTACCAGTACACAAACACTTCTACCTCCAGTACCTGAAGAAGTTAGTTTCACTACACCGGCAATGTAAGCCGTGCTAACTACCTATCATGAGCTGCTTCAGTCAAAGTCTTTTCTATTCAATCTTATGATTCTTTCTGACGATATTTTTCATGTTTCATAATTTTAGGTGAACAAAATGTCCTTGGAAACGAGCGACGATTGTTTTATATTAAAATCGACGGATCCGAGTCGCAGTTTGGGGTTTGTATTGCAAGCCGCAACTGCGGAATTACATCAACAATGGTTCGTAACATTCTACGATACCCTCCAAAAACAGAGGGACTTCCTCAAAGCCATCCAAAGTCCCATAGCTTATCAAAAAGAGTTGACCACAAAAGAAGCGTGAGTATCTAAAACATTTTTTCCTTTTCTCCCGTCTACACACCGGTCTCAAATCCATTATATTATGCTAACTCTGGTTGTGATTATGTTAAATTTTTTAATATAAGTTTTATGGACTTTTTCGTGAAGATATTTATATTATTACACGCCATATTGTAGGTTTTATAATGATTATCATTATTTGGATAAAACACAACTTTCCGTACACTTTTTCCAAAAATAATAATTTTTAAAGAGTTGTGGTTTATTCAATGTATAATTTTTTAATTCCTGAGGTACAAATTATTTAAACCCCAAAAAATATATTGTGGTAATCAAAAATGTCCAACAATATGGTATTGTCACTCGATATTTATCTTAGATGTCTGTTTAAATTTATGTATTTGTACAGTTTAAATTGAAACTGAATTATGTATTCTTATTGTGTAAAAAAACCATCAATCAGTGTCGAATAAAACATTATTATACGATACAATCCAAAAATCTTTAGCAAAGGATCAGTAGGATCTGATTTCATAAAGAGAATTTTCCCTCTTCTACTTGTGGTCACTACAGGAATGGTGAACACAAAACAGTCTAACCTATAGAAGTGAAAGTTTATAGGATGACCTTGAATACAAAAAGAGGTTTCAAACCCATCCACCTGAAGCACTATTTGCAATTGAGTTGTCGAAACAGGCCTGGCAGCTAATGCCTTTAGCACGAAAAGAAGAAAAGATTTTAAAATTCATCAAAGTTGTCATATAGTTGTTGTCATCATTGTCTTTTATAGATTGTTCCCTTTTGCCATTTGCTGCTGTTATTTGTGTTTTAAATAGGTACTGTGAGTCTCATCAAGTGTGATAATTCATAATATTTATAATGGTTGGTGTGAAGTGAAGTGAAGTTGGCGTTCCTGGGTGTACAGACATTACATCAAAACGACATAGGTTTCCCAAACATGACCCTTCGTTGTTAAATGAATGGGTTACCTTTATTCGCAATCAAAAACTAAAGGAATTAAGCGCTGAACAGATTTATAAATCCTACAAAGTTTGCAACAGATATTTTAAACCACAATATATTGTTATTGGGACCAAAAAGGGCCTCACTCGCAAAGCTGTTTCTACAATCCTTCCAGGATTGATCAAAAAGTGATGGAAAATACGTAATATTATCACTCTCAGGTATTACTTAGCGCATGGTAAAATGTAAATTGCATTTAGGAATTCCTAATTTTTCCCTGAAAAAAATAAACACCATAAATGTTGAAAAATTCACGATGTATGTTAAAAAATTCACGATGTATAATCAACAATTTATTGTTGGAACATCCAAAAATAACCTCAAAGACTTATTAGGTTCCCGCTTCAAATAGTTCTATGTCAGCTATCAAAGTATTGTTGTATATCTCTATGTCATCTGTCAATTGTCAGTGTATTGAATATTACTATAGGTGCGTTCTTTTTGACTGAGACCTCTATGTGCGCGTTCTTTTTTACTTACTCCCAAGTGACCTGAGATGAAAATAGAGTGGAGAGGATGGATGAATATTTGATTTTTTTGAGTTTTAAACAATGTAATATAATTTTCTTTGGTTTTGAGTGATTCGTTTAAGGTATTACCTGACTTTAGGAAATGGTTAGTGAAATCGGGCATTAGTCATTCAAAAAACAAACGTCCATTAAAAAAAGCACTATGAAATAGTTCTGAACCCATCCACTGCGATCGCTGAAGTTCTTCTTCCCCTATTCTGTTTTTCGGCCTCAGCTGCCTTGCCTATTTCGACAATTCAATTGCAACTAGCGCTTCAGGTGGATGGGTTTGACACCTCATTTTTTCATTCTAGGTAATCCTATTGGACTTTCACTTCTATAGGTTAGAAAAATTGAATAGTTTGATTGAAATCAATTTGACACTGATAGATGTTGACGTTTCCAAATTGTAACCTTTTAGGGCCTGTTACCACTTGGATTCTGTTTTCACAGTACCTCTAAAGAGACGGTTATTACAATTTACATAACAATGTTCACATTTAGACGGATACGAGAATAAAAAAGGATTAGGGTTTTTAGACGGACGTTTTGCCTACGCGCAGATCCGTCTAAACGCTCGGATCGGATATAGTGTGTGAATAAATCTTCTGCACCTACCCGCGAATCGCCGCCGATATCCTTTTAAACATCATTCCGGTTTCGGTGCTCGTGCAAAATGGAAGTCGATGCTTGTGCTTTGATGTCGACACAACATTGGAGGAATGTCCCAACTGAAAATCTTTCTTATAGAATAGGATGCACCCAATGTTTTCTTTTACTTCCTCTTCTAAAATGCCACCACAACACTGGAATGTCGTCGTCATCCACAAGGCCGTCTTATACTTGGGCACACGATAATTTGGGGCTCTTTTAGAAAGTAAAACAGCGAATTATAATAACATTTTTTTACTAAGTATGTTATTTATCATAGGTAATAAAATACAGTATATATCTGACTGAACACAAACTGATCAGAGCTGGTGCAAGTGTAGAAAACACACGTCCGGTCGCCGTCTTCCGTTTAAACAGATGTCTAGGTTGTAACGGGCCCTTACTTTCCCAAACGAAAAATCAGTGTGTGCGGCATTTCCGTAAACTTTTCAAAATAATAAAACAACTCATTTCAAGTTCTTATCTACATTGTTTCTTGATAAGGATAAGTGAATTGTGATTAAAAAAAATATATGGTGATGGGACTAAAAAATATAAATATGAAATCCAAAAAATATTTTGATTTAAAGTATTTTATTTTAGAAATCCATCAAATTTGATGGTTTACATGAAATTATAAATATTGTTTGGCTTTGTCGAAAGTTTATATGTACCCTATTACACTCATGAATCTTGGCAAATTTAGATAGACACTATACACTAAAGATGCTCATGTTCTGTCCATAAAGAAAATGGCAAAACATTAAGATTCGTTTATTTATTAGAAGTTTAAATCAGTAGCGTGGATCAAAATTATCATCATCTTTAAATAGTTAGTTTGTCGAGAGGGTTGCATACGCTAGAATACGTTGACAACTACTTTCGGTTCCTGTTCAGACTTGCACTTACTCGCTGGAAACGTCCTCACAAACATGACTTCTACAAATATTTATTTTGATTGTCCAGATTGTCGGAGTTGTCATTCTATGCAGACAATAGTTACACTCAGTGACTCGGATATGCAACTTCCTACAAATAATGTAAATGACAATAAAGGG
>CAJUYG010003268.1:0-22662 GCA_910591675.1 Galerucella calmariensis
GAAAAAATATAACTTTGATACGCCACACTTTATTGGAACACCCTGTAAGCTGGAGTAAAATTTGTGGTGTGAAAAGATTTTCCAAAAGATTTATATTTTCTTTGATATTTGTCCGATCCCGAACTTTTGCCGAACTCTGTATATTTATGAATAAAACAGTTGGAAGATATTTTGGAACTTTTTGTTCTTTTTATTTTTTTTAAATGAAACTGAATTAAATATTAAACATCAAGTTGGCATCACGTCAACTGTACATACATACATATTGGCTTAACACCCCCGAGGGGGTAGCGCCGCTTTAAAAAGCTCTCTAAATCCTTTTTTTTTGGGGTGGATCAATCCCCTTTTCTTCCTTCATTTCCTTATATTTTTTCGGCAATCTGACGCCATTTCTTTCTATCTTTTGTTTTTTCCTTCCACTGCCTTATTCCTATGCTATTGAGGTCACTTATAACTTCCTGTAACCACGTAGCTTTAGGTCTTCCTCTCCTCCGCTTATCACAAGGTTTCCATTCCATCATTGCAAATATTGTTGACTTTGTACCTGCCCTCCATATGTGTCCCAACCATTTTATCCTCTGTTCCTTAATTTTTTGCACTATATCTTTTCCTATTTCATGTGCCAATTCTATGTTTGTTCGTTTTTTATATTCATCTCCAACTTTTTTCATTCCTAATATCATTCTCAATATCTTACGCTCTTGTATTCTCAAATCTTCCTGATGTTTTTTCGTCATTGTTAACGTTTCTGATCCATACATGAATACAGGTCTTATAATTGTTTTATATACCCTCATTTTCGTCTTCTTACTTATTAGTTTGCTTCTTAACAGCTTTTTATTGGTATGGAATGCTCTATTTGTGGCTGCTATTCTTTCTTTTATTTCGGTTCCTTTGTCTCCGTCATTAGATATTGTGATACCCAAGTATTTCATTTTATCTACCTCTTGAAAATTATAATTTCCAATCTTAATATTCCTATATTCACACTTCTTTTTGGTTCTCAATAGCTTTGTTTTATCCTCATTTATTTTAAGACCAATTTTTTTTCCTTCTTTCACTATTTCTTCTAGCATTTCTTCCATAATTTTCCTATTTTTTGTCACTGGCGCAACATCATCAGCGTATGCTATTATTTGACCTCCCTTTGTTCTCAAGTTTCCTTTACTTATCTTTTTTAATACATAATCTAGGGCCAAATTGAAAAGTGTCGCTGACAATGAATCGCCCTGTTTGACTCCTTTGTTGTATTCAAATTTTCTTGTTGTTCCTTTCACGTCAACTGTAGCTTTTGTCATTCATTTTAAATATCGAAATAATTTAGAATTTTCATATATATTTTTTTATTAAAGTGGAATTCTTTAAAAACAGTTAGTTTTTGTTTAAAAAAAAGTAGGCAAAAGCGAATACGATATACTTTGATGCAAACTATAATATGTGTTAATTCCACAAAGTAAGGGTCCACACAGTCAATTCATTTTAACTTTATAAACCCACATTTCATGACAACTGCAAATTTGAACTACATCGCAAATGTTAGCTTAGCTACACTCTTAACTATGAAGAATTATTAAAATTAATTTAGTATATTATATTAATAACCATTACCTTCGATGAATAACAAACGTTCAACAATAATAATAATAATAATATGTCCCTGACTTTCCACCTACTTAACAAAACCAATAAATGTTATTGTTCCTACTCTATAATGAAACAGAAGTATAATATTGACAGTGCCACCGAATAGTATCTTAAATCTGTTTAAATAGTTCTCCATTTGTTTAATAAGATTTTTGTCAATATTTGTAAAGGCGCGATTTCGTGGAAAGGTTCAACAGTAAGCTTATCAATACTAATGCAACAAAATAAGTGGTTCTGGGTACGGCCTATTTTAAACAAAAAACATTTACAGTGGAAGTGGACATTAATTAAAAGCGAATTTTCATGTTCTAGCGCCTGAAAGTCAGTAACCGATAATTTCTTTAAAAATGTTGTTAAAATCAACACAACAAATGATGAAATTGCGAAATTAAATAGACTCCGTTCCACATAGGAAAAACCACTAAAAGTCGAGAAGCTGCAGTTGTATGCGCGAAGAACCTGCACATAACAAGCCTAAGGTTTTGACCGATATTGATGTTCAGATATTGTTATGTGCAGCTTCTTCGCGCATACGACTGCAGTGGGTTCTTCTCATGTGACACGGAGTCTACTTACAAACCATTAGATTAGATTAGATTAGATTAGTATTGGAGTGGCTCTTTGTCTTAACCCACTGCGACCTTTGCAGATTTATTGTGGTCCTTCCCATATTAAGAGCTCGACATCTAGCTTTATTCTTTTTATTAGACTTAATATCCCGGATACCGCCTCCTTTGCGTAGCTCTCTGCCCTTGGTTTCTCTTCTCCGAGTAAGTGAAACCGCACCCTTGCTAGGCCTTCGCACTCACAAAGTATGTGCTCCGCGGTTTCGTCTTCTTCCTGGCAGAACCTGCTTAGGCTGTCATCTGCTAGGCCAATTGTGTGCATATGTTTCCTCAGCCTACAATGTCCGGTCAGCATTCCCACCATCATTCTCGTCGTTTTTCGACTTTGACATAGTAGGTCGTGTTACAGTTTGGCTGAAGGGCTTATCCATTTGTGGATGCTGTCTTAACTTATGCATTTAGCAATTCTACAGGAAGGTTCTGCCCTATCATGACCTCCGTTGCTCTCTGCTTGGCTAATTAATCGGTCTTTTAATTGCCTTTTATTCCTTGGTGGCCTATAGTACCCAGGCTAGGGTCACTCTATTATGACTACCTAGTCTGTTGAGGGCCTTGCGACACTCCCACACCAGATTTGATGTTATCCTATATGAGCGTATCGCCTTTAGTGCTGCTTGGCTGTCGGAGTAGATGACGATTCTTTGGCTACCCAAGTAGCAATTTAAATTCTATAAGGTTTGTATAAAAAGCTACAAGATATATCTTATAGGATACTGAAATTCTTATAACGGTCTACAAAACAATTAAATGATCCTTATACAACTGAAAAGGGCCTATTTTTATACAACTGTTTTAACAGTTGTATTGAAAATTTATACAACTGTTTAATACACATTTATACAACTCTCAATCGACTGTTTTATAATCATTTATACAGCTACTATAAAATGATTTAATAGTGTGTCATGTAGTCACATCTATAAAATGGGATTGAAGCGGCACTATGAAGGTCTCACAAAATGGTTGTATAATGCAATATATTTTTTTATAATGCTGTTATTTCGAGCACAATGGAAACATTTTGTAATCTAGCAGTTTATAAGAGCATTTCATTTTTTAGTGAAGAATATCAGAACCAAATTATATTTCAATTTGAACGTGCATCATAATTGGGCCGTTTGGGCGGACATCGATAGTAAAAATTATAATTTCATTTGGATGGTTCAATAGCACAAATTTTGATGCGCCGCAAATTTTACTGATGGATTATAGGTATATATTTGGCAAGAAAATGAAGCGCTTCAATTCTGGTTAAGTTTCAAGTAGATACCTACTTAAAAAAATAAAAGAATATCCTAAAATACTTCTTTTTTATTATTTTAATAGTTTATTACTTCAAATGGATATTATTTCACAATATAATTCTCTAAATAATGATAAAGTCACATTTTTCAATATAGTTTCATGTTTCCAACTCAATTGCTCATAAGTGGCGGCGATAGAGGTACAAGAATTGCTTATTTAAATAAAACAACAATTTTATCCCAAAGAAATGCCTTGAACAATATTTTATTGTAAAATGGAACTGTTTTATAACGAAGAATATTTTAAGCACTATACAACTAAAAAGTGTTTTATAATGCAACGCAATTGAATGCTATACAATATTTATTATACAACTTTATACAGCTTCAATAAGACAAGCTTAAGTAACTATTTTATAATGTTGTAGCTGTTAGTTATATAGTATATTATGGAACTCTCATACAATAGGTATAAAAGTCTTATAAAATGATATTTTTGATATTGTATAAACTTGGTTATAAGGTATTATATCATTTTAAAAGAAATGATCGTATAATGCCTTATAGCACATATTGTAAAAGTCACTATAGAATCATTTAATACAACAATTTTTTTTTAAACAAAATTATCGCAACAAAAGGCTTAATAAAAACAAAAAGTCCTTAAAACAACGCTATTCGACTGTTATACAACAATTCAGTCCTCTTAAAATTCCATTTTGCTAGTTTAACTATTCTGCACAGCATTGCACCGCCATTACCTCTGCCTGA
Organism: Galerucella calmariensis; assembly: GCA_910591675.1. Classification (NCBI taxonomy): domain Eukaryota; kingdom Metazoa; phylum Arthropoda; class Insecta; order Coleoptera; family Chrysomelidae; genus Galerucella; species Galerucella calmariensis. The sequence goes on from CAJUYG010003268.1 coordinate 4,286, forward strand.
AAGATGAATAGGCCTAGAGAGATCGTGATCTCTTGTACCTTGTACCCCTTATATTCCGGCTCCCACTCCAGAGTCTGTTTTAGAGCCATACCACAGTATACCTAACAAAGGTATACTGTGGCCATACATAAAAAAACTAAATTGAATAAAAGTGTGTCTGCTACACGAGAGGCTGATTGTAGAAAGGCTCTCACCAATGAAAGAAGAGTTTAGATTGTGTTTGTAACTTGAATTATTGAAAGGATTCAAAAACCCTAAAAAGTGTTAAGAGTCAGAGAAGGGGAAATATAAAGAATTATTCGATATTTTTTCGAGAAGCGGAAGGAAAATGATTAAGATTTATCAAGAAATAGTGCTAAAAATCGTAGAAGGGAAGGGAAATGATTGAAGATGGTTTACAGTACAATATATCATCAACTATATCGACCAACTGACACAGATCAAAGTGTAACTGTCTATAACAATAATAGAAAATAAGAAAAATAAAACAATGAAAAAATAAAAACTTTTTGGCAGAACGGGAATTCGATCCACAGAACTCTGAGTTGTGGGAGGCTCGATGGTGGGAGCTTTTCTACAATTAAATGCTCGTGTCTGCTACCCTCGATGCTCGCGAAGATTCAGTTGATCTTTACAGATATTTGGCCGTTGCTGGAAAAAAGCCATATTTCATTTTCAATATTTCGGTGGCAAACGTCAAGTTTGGTATAACTCCCGGATTAAGACTGAAAGTATTAATCTTGAATGAAAGAAAACATTTATTAATGGGAATCTATCGGCAGCGATTTGAGAAAATATGGAAATATTTTTGGCAAAGAATTTTGAGGTAATGGATGTATTGAAAATTAAGAAAAAAATATATCATGTAGATTAATGTTGAACTTAGAGTTCTCATCGAATAAAAACTTTGAAATGTTAACCAAATTTTGTTGAAAAAAATACGAATCATGAGGTAATTACACATATTAAGCAAAGTTTGAGCCCTTGTAAAGAATTAAATATGGATTAAATGGAAAAACTAATTGATAAGAAGTCTAATTTGAAGCTTTATGAATACTATATAAAAATCTCAGAATCCTCAAATTACTTATGATCGTACAATTCCTTATTGAAATTCGGTTGCTACCACTAAAATATCGGATAAAAATCCATCTCTCGCTTTTCTATCCTTCTATAACTGACATTGTCTCTCTGCTTCGGTAGTCGCGTGCCGTTCCATTGTTGATACAACGCTCGCCGGTCTCGGCGGTCTCCCAGTTCAGTACTGACGAAGCTTATAGAGTAGTACGTGAACCAAAATCCGCTTGGACCGCTTGGCTACCTACATGTTGCGGAGCTTTCATATTTCTAATAAAATTTTCGTTATGTGAACTTAAACGTGAGGACGTAGGGAAACAAAAAAATATACAAAGCATAATTGTGCAAGGTCGAATTTGGTAGATGCCCCTTAAATCAACTTACTCTTTTTAATGCAGTTTGAAAAATTCCATTTTCAAATATATAAATCTATAAACTGTAGATATATTCAGCACACTTCTCGTTCCGTAAAATTCAATAGCTTTGTTCGTTTTTCCAGTCCTGTACGAACAAAACATCATCATTAAACTTTAGGTCTGTTCTCACAAACATCACAGACAGTCTTTGACAATCCGGATTCGACGCAAATACCCTAAAACGTTCTCCCGAGAACACATTAGGGTCTTTGCGCCGAATCCGGATTGTCAATGACTGTCTGTGATGCTTGTGAGAACAGACCTTTTTTATCTACTCTTACAAACTATATTTTTAAGACTCTCTAACTTGTGCATCAATAATCCAGTAGCACCCTGTATGTTTTCCAATAGGGATATTTCATTATTCAATTAAATTATCAATTGCCGTAACTAAAAGCCAAATGTTGAAACCATAACACAAGCGGAATGAATATATTAAGAAGATGTGGGTAATTTGACCTGAATTAATGGTAATATGCTTTTTTTTAATATAAGAAGGCCATTGAAAAAACAAAAACTACTTTGATAAACACAGTTGATATACACTGTATGTCCACTTAAGTTCGCACCATATGGGAAATTTTTTTATTATCAATTTTAGGAAAAAAACTTATTCTTCATGAAAAGTTCTGCATGTTCTAAAGTCTAAAATACAATTACCAGATATCAATTTTTTTTGTATTATACAAGGTTTCTCATAAAATATGAGCTTGACTCAAGAGTAAAGTACCTTTAAATTTGACAATATCGAAAAATGTTATAGATAAAAATTGATCAGAATTGGGTTCAAATATGCGATTTTTTCTTTTTATATAAAAAATTATTTTTTTATATGTATTAATTATTTTTTTATATGTATTTCTAGATACAATAACAATGCAAATTTTACTGTAGTTACGTGTAACATGGGATGCTCTAACAAACTAATGAATGTTTGATAGCTACAAATGTTTGACAGTAACTGTCAGAACGCGTTAAAATTTTACGCAAATATGGTAGCGTTATTAAGAAAATAAAAACAATATTAAACTAGCACAAAACCCATTTTTTTTATTGGTGAACCATTTTACCTATTTAAAGCACGTCTCAGCGTGTTTAAATAAAACTTTAAAAAACGCGCATGTTTTAAAGTTACCGTGGCAACATCAACAGCTCGAGAAACGAAAACTAAATCTATGGTCTAAATCATGTCTAAATGACAATTTTTTTATTATTGATCTGACAGGAGTAGTTTGTAACGTCAAAACTTTTATTCGATTAATATTTAACAATGTCCAATTTATAAATTGAAATGGAAAGTGCCGTTGGTATTGTTTGAAATATTAATATTTCGATTTTTCAAATCTTAGGAAATGTATTTAAATTAATACTATTGACATTCACAGAACTCAATAAGGTTGAACTTCCATCAAAGTATAGAATAGAGCCAATGATCACTCACTGGCTTGGGGCCATGTTGTGCAACCGTACAGTAGAGGCCACATGGAAAGACCATGTGGCGAAAGTGATCGTCGCTAGAGGTTGTCCGCAAGGGGGTGTTCTATCGCCCACTTTGTGGAATCTAGTAATTGACGAACTAATAACCCTTTTAAACGATGAGGGCCTAACGATTGGGTATGCCGATGACATCGTCGTTCTTGTTGTTGGAAGGCACATTACCGTTCTCAGGGACCTCATGCAAAGGGCTCTGAATAGGGTACATGGGTGGTGTAACGAACACGGACTTGCAGTAAATCCTGCCAAGGCTGAGATAGTTGCTTTCACCAAGAAGAGAGGTATAAGACCGGAGGGTCTACACCTTGGTGAAGTACCACTACCGGTGGTTCAATAGGTGAAGTATCTAGGAGTGATCCTTGATAAATCACTGACATGGAAGGCTCATCTTGATAGTCGTCTAAGCAAGGTGACAAACACGTAATGGGCCTGTAGGAGAGCCATTGGTCCGAAGTGGGGACTGACCCCCAAAACGATCATATGTTTTTATAGAGTGATCATGCTGCCTATGCTCACATATGCGGCTCTGTTCTGGTGGCCGAGGGTAACCTATGATCCAGGACAGAGAATCCTGGGATAAAGAGACGAATACACAGCCTCATGGGACTGTCTAGTTCACAGATGGCTCATGCTCTGGTGACAGAGCAGGGGCTGGAATTTACTCTAGGAACCCAAGGACACAAATCTGTATACCATTGGGGGATGGTGTATCTGCATATCAGGCCGAGATATACGCTGGAATGTGCGCAGATAAACCTAGACAGAGGTTATGTGGATCGACGCATAACCATATACACCGACAGTCAGGCAGCAATTAAATCCCTGAGTGGATATACCATCAACTCGGGACTTGCTGACGAATGTCGAGAACGACTTGCTGATCTTGCAAGTCAGAACGCAGTGCGGCTAGAATGGATTCCGGCCCACTAAGGTTTTGAAGGCAACGAAATGGCGGATGCACTGGATGCGGAAGGGGCGGCAGCTCCTTTCTGCGGCCCCTCTGTCTAGCAAAACAAACAATACGCAAGGAGACGAGGAAGAGGCTGAGGAACCAGCACCTCGCTCATTGCAATGCTCTGCAGGGTACTAGACAATCCAAACTTCTACTGAAGGGATGGACTGATGGACACGCTGGGGCAGCTATTGAACTATCAAGGAGTAGGTTGAGGAAGATAGCAGGACTCCTAACAGGGCACTGCTGTATGAGGAAGCACCTCTACAATCTAGGAGTAGAGGAAAGTTCCCTATGTAGGGGTTGCGGCATGACTGATGAAACGTCAGTTCATGTTCTCTTAGAGTGTCCACACTGGGCTGTATTACGCAGGCAAATCTTCGGAGTCCCTGTCATGGCTCCTGGAGACACAAGCAGGCATCCACTGAAAAAGGTTGTGGCCTTCATAGGTAGCAGGAATGGCACAATGGGCCCGCCAGTGGCCTCAGTGCCGGAACCGTGACTTTAGTTTGGCTAGGTCAAGGCTCGCCTGCACATTCTGTAGTAGTAGTAGTCCATCAAAGTACAAATTAGTTTATGTTTTTCTCATTTCCATGACAACGCGGTATACATCATATACATCACGAATTCAACCATTTGACATTTAGTTCTTATTTCCATCTATGATTTTCATTTCTTGTTGTTGTAGTAGTTATAGACCAGTATTTATACTTTCAAAGTGCACCAATAAAAAAAATACCGTAAAGTATTCGTGGATAACTGGTCTTTAAAATACTTGCTCTATTTCGAGAAAAATCGCGCGTGTTTTAAAGACCTTATACTTTAATATACTATTTTCAATGTAAATGGATGCAATTGCATATTTGAACGAAAGTTTTCAGTTCTGATCAACTTTTTTAATACTATTTATCGATAATGTCAAATTTAAAGATACTTTACTCTTGAGTAAAGTTCATATTTTTTGAGAAACCCCGTATAATACGAAAAAAAATTGATATCTGATAAGTGTATTTAAGATTTTAGAACATGTAGAACTTTTTTTTCCTAAAATTGATAATAAAAAAGTTTCTTATATGGTGCGAACTTAAGTGGACACAGTGTATAAAAGACAAAAATTAAATGATTTATACAACAATTTAACAGTTTTATTTTTATGTAATTAAGAAATTATTGTTTATTATGTAATTATTAATTGTTTTATAATTTTTGAATCGATATATCAAGTGAACCATAAGAATTAAAAACCTCGCTATGAGGAGTTTACATCTAAAATTGCCGAGTACCGACGAAACATGTCAGTCGCCACCTAAAGGCAGACATTTACTGGGTATTTCTTAATTTCATTAAACGAAATTGATTGGGAATTCTGGAACCGATAATTATTAAGACATCATCTTACGCGTGCTTCTATAACCAATCATGGGCGTAGCCAGCAAAGAGCATTGAGGGGAACCTGCCCACCCTGGAAGCAAAAATAAATTAAATTATGAAATCAAACAATTTTATTTTGTTACATTACATTTATTATATATTTAACAATAGAATTATAATCTATTTACAAGGAAATGAAATGAATTTGTCTAAATATGGGATTAACTAAAGTAGAAGTCCTAGAGATAAATAAAAACAAATATTCAGATAATCTTCTTAACGACCAACTTGATATTAACATTTCTCCCTTATTAAACCTTTTTACCTAGAAAGGTTCCTGTAGGATTGTTGTGAATGAGTTTCAAGGTAAACTTGTTAAATACTTAATCCCATATTTAGACAAATTCATTTCATTTCCTTGTAAATAGATAATAATTTTATTGTTAAAAATCCGTATAATTTAGTATTAAGGCACTGTATAAATAGAAAATTTCTCATTACACCTCCATTCGTTTGAAAAAGCAACTGTGTTAGCGAAACGCGTCACAACTTTAAGGTTAAATATAATGTAGATTTAACAAAATAAAATTGTTTGATTTCATAATTTACTATGGATCTATATCAAGTAAAAGCCTCATCTATTCAATTTTTCAAAAATAAATTAAATAATTTTTAAATTTTGATAAACAAAAAATTCCATTGCTTCAGCCGGGTCATAAGGGGAACGAAAAAGCGGATGAAATCATCAATGCCATGATCGTTGGGCCGGAACCCTTCTGCGGCGTTGCAAAAACCATAACAAGAAGGGAAACAAAGAAGTGGGTCTCCCACAAATCTCTAAAATGGTGGAGGAAGTCACCAGGACAGAGGCGAGCGAAACAGTTCATATTAGAACACTCGCCAAAATTTACAGCAGATTTGATGGCCAAAGATAGGAAAACTGTCATCAAAGTTGTAGTGGGTCTGTTAACGGGGCATTGTAAGCTCAATAGGTATTTGAAGCTAATGGAATTGACAAACGAAGATATGAGCAGGCTTTGTGTCCCAGAAGAAGAAACGGCAGAACACATTCTATGTCAGTGCCTGGCAAATGTGCGGTTTTTTGCATTAGACGAAGAAAAGCCATTGGCAGAGAGCTATATGAAAGGTTCAGTCTCCACGCTAATAGACTTTTTAAAAAGAGTCAGGCTGGAGAATGTAATCTAGAGTTTAGAGGACCACAATAGATCTAAAAAGGTCGCAGTGGAATAGGCCAAAAACCACCTCATAAAATCTATCTATCTAGTGTCTTTTTTGCATATGAAAACATTATTGATTGATTGCGTTGGATACTGATAAGATAATTTTTTTAATAACAGAATATTTAGCATACGCTTTACCTAATGTTTGATAAAGATAATGTACCGGGTTTTTGATTAAGAGTTACCACAGCTGTTTCTCACCAACTATTCATTGTAGAGTCTGAATCAACTAAGAAAAACACACAGCACCATATCCGACAAAGACCAACGCAAAGAGATGTGTATTGTGTATATATTTAAGTGAGATAACGATAATTAATTGATGATGGCTGTGAATTTTTCTTAGTTGGTTCCTAGTGTACAGGCTAGACAAGAAAATCTGTATGAAAAACCCGCATACGAGAAAATACTGGAAATCATTTTTAATACAAATTGGTTTTTCCTGGCGTTTTGTAGTGGTCGGTCAACTAATTTTTCTGTGCATCTTTTTGGGGATGCACCGCTCGCCTATTATATTGCAGACTATGACGGTATCGTATCGAATTACAGTCGAACAAAGAGCCGACAACTTTATGTTCGCACAATATCTATTACGGCAAGTATACCATTCTTTTGAATTCTATTCACTTTTGAATAAATGATTAAAAAATATCTGAAGAATCCCCCCAAAAAATAGTAAACAGAGCAATATAATTTTGCATACCCAAGAGATTGTCTTTAACATATTTGCTGCTTGAAATTACCTATCAAGATAAAATTATTTGAATAAAAATTAATTCGAAATTCGCGCTCAACCAAAAATGACTGATGACATAACGATTATGTTCATAATCTATGGAGGTGAGAAGCGAAAACAGTCAGTGTACCTACGTGTCAGTCACACGACGGGGTAAACGCTTCTCGTGGTGCGTTGTGGTGTAGAGTGTGAAGTATATATTAAATGTTTTATGAACGCTCACTTTGTACCTAAGTATAAAGGTGGATACATGCAAAAAAAAATTTAAACTAAGATTAATTTAAAACTAAAACTAAGAAGATGAAACCATGTTATTTCTTAATTTAAATCTCAATATCTTAGCTTCTTGCATGAACATCTTCATTACAGGTACATGCTCATGCAAGAAAATGGGATTTAAATTAAAAAAATAACATGGCTTTATCATCTTAGTTTTAGTTTTAAATTAATCTTAGTTTTAATTTTTTTCGCATGAATCCATCTTAGCTCTTACACTCAAGATGTTGTGTTTCAGCTTTCCCACTCACCCCTAACAGTTGTTTTACAAGATGGAGGAAAGTCCTATTCAGCTTTCACCAAGCAAATTCAGCTTGTTACCTCTCTTAATCAGACACTCGGTACAATGGAAAATTGCAACAAATACTATCTTTCAATCGATCCATATTTTTCTTATAGTCCGCCATTTCATAATTGAGTAGAAAAAAATATAAGTAGTTATAATCCAATTTAAATTACGTCAGGGTGTAAATGTAGATGCCCAGACAATGCGTTGGCCAAATGAATTTTAATAAAAATAAAATTCAATAAATAACATGGAAATGAACAATTTCAGTTATGCCATCAGTCAATTTTGGTTGAGCGCGAATTTTAAACTAATGGCATTTTTCTTGGAATAATAATTTTATCTTGATAGGAAATTTCAAGCAACAAATGTTAAAGACAATCTCCTGGATATACTTACACAATTATATTGCACAAGTTTTTGTTGTTCTATCCCTGATTTCTCAAAATATTTGAATTTGTCCATTATTGACCTAGGTTAATAATAGAAAAATTATTAACCACTAATAGAGAAATTCAACTTCTCAGTTGACTAGAAGAAGCAATAATTATTGTCAACTTCGCGGCTAGTAGTAGAAAAAAATATAATAAACACATTTCATTATGTTAATCTATTATAATATCTTATGTATATTCCTTGTGGTGTATATATTATTCTTTTTGTGTCTTTTTGTTATTTATTTTGGAAAATCAAACCACAATCTTCTATACATTTTTTATTTAATTGATTTCCCATCATACATTATACTAAATATTTAATGTGCAAGACCACCAAGTGATGCAATTCTTTCAAATATATTTCAATCAATTAATAACGAAATCTGTTCAGTGTCCAGACAATATCAAATATCACATGTCAAAATCGTATTAAACAGATTTCCTGGCGTTTTGAAATCAACAGATTAATTCAAAACTGAAAAATGTTCGAAACAAATGGACAGTGCTATGACGTGCTAACCCTAAACATTAAGACGATTATGATTAGTTGGACGACTGGACGACTTAATCGTAGTACCTAGTACCTCTCTGCGCTTATATCATTGGTCGGCTTCTCGGCTTAGGGTCGATAGGCGTGTTGGGGCTAGTACGTCATACTGCATTACACTAATTAGAGCGATGTTTACAAATGGCCCGTAATTTAATACATTATTCATTTTATAAAACGAATAAAAATATATAATAACATCTTATAATAGTTTTTAAGCATGGAGATCACGATTTATGCACGATTTAGGACAGATAATATGGCGTCACTAGTACCTACATTTATTAGAGATAGGAAACCAAATTGTTATATTTCAAGATTTTATGTTGAAAAAGAAAGACAGCAGATAGTTTTTCATTAATTTCATTTTTATTAGATTGGTAATGAGGTTAGGTCGATAGTTACTAGTATTATTCCTCCACCTTTGTGCAGATTAGAATTCGTAATTAGACAGTTGGGGAATAAATCATTGATCAGAGAACATAATACTATAATCAAATCTGGAATATTTAAAAATATCCTCGAAAATATCTTAACAGATATCTCATCTACAGAGAGATTTGTTTTGAATCCTGAGTATAGTTTCATAGTTTGCACTAGCTCAAATTCTACAGGTCTTGGGAAAAAACTATCAGTGATTCATTTAGAAGCAAGGAGGAAAGTAGGAGTAGTGACGTTTAAGAAATAATTGTTGAGTTCGTTTGGGTCGAGGTCAATAAAGTGTTGTTCCTTTAATCATCTATAACAGACCAAGTTTTTCAGGAAATGTGAAAGCTCAAAATTTTTCAGAAAAATCATTCCTAATGTCTAGATCGTCTAAATTATTTTATCCCCCAAAGATCAATTTGAATAAATTTAATATAAAGACCATGAAAGTTTTATCCTTGTGTTCATAATTTTTATAAACAAAAATCGTGATTTATGGTAAATTTAACCCGAATTTACTCAATTTCTTCAAGGAAAATTCAAGAAGTTGACCTTGACTTTATTGATGTTTTTTCAAGGCGGCCATTTTGTTTAACAGTAGGAAGGTGAATAAATCGCAATAAAACCAAAAAAATAATAATTTGTTGTTACGAAAATGTTTCACCGTTGAAAAATCGTAGTCTTCCGCAAAAGTACTGCCAAAAAACAGAATTTAAATTCTAAATAATGTTACTGCAGGAAAATTTGAAAAAATAATACAATTTTTTGGGCATTACTGAAAATTTCCATTATTGAATTTATCATTGAAGATAATTGTTGTAAATGGGATTAATTGGTTTTTACAGAATTCAGCAGGAATGTCTTTATCAAGGTCGATTCACATAAATAGTACCAGATGTGTTTTCTAAGGATATTATTACAATTTTTTTTATATAAAGATGTCTTGTAAATAATAATGAATTTTTAAAAAACATTTATACTTATGCAATAATACAAATTTATAACTTTGTTTACTCACAGAAAATATATCCAATTGTTATACACATTAATCCAACACACTAGCACGGTATGTCATCACAATTTTTAAGCCACTTTATCAACTAACTTCGTTTAAGTCACAATAAATGCACATTTAGACATTTTTTGCCGCAAACAGTTGGTGAGTTTAATGCTGAGGCGACGACTTCCACTCTTGAACTACTGGATTCTCATCAACAAGTGCTTGTTGTGTGTAGGTAGGTTGAAAAGCTGCGCCAATTCTCAAAATACATACGGTATGGAACAATTAATTTATTAAAATTATTGTTTAAATTTTGTGAGGTATAAAATAATTAGCCCAAGAAAAGTCCCAGACGAAACTATTTATTTTTATTTATTGTCTATTTTTCAAATTCCTTCGACTAATTTTCTTCGCTATAGCAGAAGTTTAAATGTCTTCTGCATGTTCCTTGTGATTTTTTGTTATTTATTTTGAGAAATCAAACCAAAATATTGTTTATATTTTTTAAACCAACGTTTTGGTACCGTTCCAGATACCATTATCAAGAATAATCATATTTATGGAATTTTGTGGTTTGATTTCCCAAAATAAATATCAAAAAGAATATGTACAAGTTTAAAATTGAAGAATATATATGTTCGTGTTTCAAAATTTAATTACCCTTTTTAATTTATAGAAAAAATACCGGAAAATAGGAATTTAAAATTATAAAATATAATTTCAAAAGGAAAAAATGTCATCTCCACATTGAACCCTCTACCTAGTGGCTCTAACTCCAAAATTTTCAAATGGGAAGTAGTTGAATCGTTTATTGCAAAATAATTATTATCAAAGACCATTCATCTAGGACTTATTAAATCAATCTACGCAAACTCAGTAAAATTCCGAACTGATTCTCAAGCTTGTTCGAACAAACCGTAGGAAGTGATAAAGTTGATAAATCCCAAAATGGGATTTTAAAATTTGGTGTTATAAATGGTTGTGTGTATAAAGGGTGATATTCACTGGGACCTAAAAAATCTATTGTATCCCCTTAGTTCCTAAGGGGAGTCTTAGATACTATAGTAGCTTCAGCACTGTATTCCGGAGGAATTTTAGGATATCTCTGCAGCCTTTAACTTAAGTAAATGTCCCTCTTCTATCCAGTAGTCTCCAAGTGCTGTGCCCTAAGCTCCTGAATTGCTGTGCAATTCGCAAGTATGTGTATTCTTCCATGCCACAAAAGCTACATTCCTCATCCTCCACAATTTGGAGCTTTTTCAGGTGCCCATTCAGGTGACAATGTCCCGTTAGGATCCCTGTTAAAACTCTTAGTGCAGTTATACTTTGACTTATGCGTTCATTTAATCTTAACAGTGGCAATGAAAAACAGCTAGAGGGCAGTACCTTATTACAAGGAATTGAAATGTAAATACAAAACATTAGAAAGAGTAACAACCTATAACACCTAGGAAGTTTCCTAACAGAAGAAGGAAAAATAGACGGATAATGTTATAACAGAGCAAATAAATCAACAAGATTATATTATTCCTTAAATCGAACTTTATTAAGCCATAAATACATTGATATGAACACAAAACAACAAAATTACAATCAAGGAAAATAGCAGGTAAAACGAAATGGGACAAAGTAAGGAACGAAGAAATCAGAAGCATAACTAATCAAGACCCAAATATTAAAAAAAAGTAATTAAACTGGTTTGGCCACCTAGTAAGAATGAAGCAAGATATAATTGCGAGAAAAGTTTTTGAAATGGGAATATAAAGAAAAAGACAAAGAGGAAGACCCTGGAGGAAATGGATAGACCAGATTGCATAAATTGGAAAGAACATAAGAAAAACACTAGAAGGGATGAAGGGACAGAAAATCCGACGCCTGAGAAGGCATAAGTATAAAAAAAGAAAGAAAGATCTTAACAGGCTGTAGTCAAACAGCAGAATCTTTGATTTTATAAGCCCTACTAGATCTTTACAATGATCAGATCTCTTTTCTTGACTATTTCTTCCAATATTTCATTGGATTTGATAGCACAAAAGGGTTTCGGCCTCCAAAAGGGTGTTTCAATCCCCCTCTTCGCTAGTTCATTTGCTATTTCATTTCCTTCTATTCTGGAATCCATACGGTGACTCTCTTGTTCTCGCCTAGTTCATTGAGTTTGCCCAGGCATTCCCACACCAATTTGGAACTGATTACACAGAAGCTCAGTGCTTTAATGGCTGCTTGACTTTCCGACATTTTGATAATCCTTTTTCTTCTGTATCCTTTATCAATATTGAACTGAGCGCACTTTCTTATGGCGTGGATTTCCGCTTGAAAGATACTTGGGATTTTTTCCAAACTTTCAGAGTGCTTGTTTCCTGGCACTTGCACTCCTATCTCAGTTTCTTCTATTACTTTTGAGCCGTCTGTGTACCATTGAATGGCATTCTCTCCAAGTCTGATAATGTTATTTGGATCCGATTCCTTCTTGCTGCTTAATTCCGTCTTTCAATGTTAGCGATTCAATTTTTACATTGTACGAACAATTTAACGTATTTCAGGATTTTTTTTAATTCTGCAGAATAATTCGATCAAATAATTGATTCCGTTTAGCTGTTCACACTGTATACCTAACATGTTTGTTAATTTATTCTCAAATGTTGATGAGGTTGTTCCTTTTTTGGATTTGTAAATAATAATTTAAGCTGTTTTGTGCGTCATTGCACTATATCTCATGACAAACATTTTCAAAACATTCACAACTAAAGAGAATTTACATTATAAACAGTACATGAAAATACACTGTATTTCATACAAGGTTGTACAGAATTGCATACATTAACTGGTAGCATATTGAAACTTATTCATTAATTACTTATTCAATAATAATTGAAATTACAAACCACTACTTGTATAGGACAGTTTTGAAAGATTTTCCACCCCCTCACCACCTTATTCAGATGTGAGATTTGGCTCGACCCCATGAAGAAAATCTAAACATTTAATTTCACCCAGTTTTCTCGTAATGTTACAGTTTCTAGTGAAACAAAAAATTACTACCATAAAAATGATTTGAATGTATTTTAGTCTGTTTGTTATTAATTACATTTTTGGTGCAGTGTACGTAGGGTCAATTTTCTATTCTATATTAAGTGTTACCCGTTATTTAAAAATTGAGATCAAATGTTATTAAAGAGTACCTATTATACCTTCTTAAATAATTTCAACATCTCATTATCAACACCAATTTGAAACTGCCAATTCAATAATAAAAAAAACCGGATGTACATCATTTTAAACTTTCACTGAACCTGAAACAAGACGAAAGGATTTTTAAAGATTAAAAAACGATCATGTTGCAATATTTTTAATCAAACATATCTCGTCAATTATTACTATTCCATTAATTTATACCAGTTTCGGACTAACTACTTGCTAACTACGAGAACAACGGCCAAAAGGTAGAAACTCTTGAACTCCAATAGGGAGGGGGTGAATCCGACGTTTATGGCATTAGCACTAAAAAGTATCCGTCTCAAGTTAAAAGTTGTTGTGTCGCATTTCTGAAATATTAAAGGTGCGTCCTTTTTTAAATGAGCACATTGTATACAGGGTGTAACAAAAAGGCAGGTCATAAATCATACCACATATTCTGGGGCTAAAAATAACTCGATCCAACCCAAGTTACCCTAGTACCTAGTACCTAGTTAAGAGAATGATCCACACCTAAAGATGATCCGGTAATGGAAGCAAGAAAATCGGCGACCTACCTGGCAAGAAGTGTCAAGATTTTCACCAACACTGGAGGCATATTGGGCTCAGTGGGACTCCCCTGTCCTGGAAGAAGGCCTGTTGAAACGAGTCCTTGAAAACGATGATGGCTCCGAAAATAGATGACAAATAGTTATCCCGAGATCGAGAGTAGCTGAGGTAGTGAGGAAATTACACGACAGTCCATCAGGAGGTCATCTGGGAGTGAAGAAAACCCTTCAGCGAGTCCGTGAATGGTTTTATTGGATGAACAGCTCCGACGATGTGAAGAACTGGTTTAAGAAGTGTACGAATTGTGCTACGAGTAATCCACATCGCAAGAGAAAGGCTCCCATGAAACAATACAATGTTGGAAGCCCATTCGAAAGGATTGCATTAGATATCGCAGGACCATTTCCGACGACAGAAAATGGTGGTAAATACATTCTGGTTGTGATGGATTATTTTACCAAATGGGTAGAAGTTTACGCGATTCCGAACCAAGAGGCCACAACGGTCGCGGATGTATTGGTAAAAGAATTCATTAGCCGATATGGAGTGCCCTTGGAAATTCACATCGATCAGGGAAGGAATTTCGAAAGTCATGTATTCCAGGAAATTTGTGATAAGCTGGGAATGAAGGAGACCAGGACAACGGCATTGCATCCACAGTCAGACGGAATGGTCGAAAGAATGAACAGGACCATTGGAAAATACCTGTCCAAAGTAGTTTCCAGCCACCAGGGACCAGTACCTTTCCCTATTTGCATTGGCTTATCGATCTGCCATCAATGCGTCCACAGGTGAAACACCTGCGAAAATCCTATTTGGACGCGAAATGAGGCCTGGCATTTGGTTGTCGTCCTGGAGATGATCTAGCGGGAGAAGACTACGTGATCCAGTTGAGAAAAAGGATGGACGATGTACACGAATTGGTTCGAACGAATCTCCAAGTTGCCAGCGACAGAATGAAAAAACGGTACGGCACGCAGGCTACAGAAGGCAGTTTCAAAGAGGGGGACAAAGTATGGTTACACAACCCAACGAAGAGAAAAGGTTTTTTCCAAAACTACAAAAATCTAGGGAAGGTCCATAATTAATCAAGAAGATCAACGACGTCATCTATCGCATAAGTAAGAGGTTTGGCATTCGTCTTTCGAAAGAAGTTTGGACAATCAGAAAAACTTTCAGAACAGATTCCGACACAATTCACGACACATCTTCTATCTCGTAACAAAGGACGAATTTCAAGATCGATCCACCTACCGGAATGTGTGGGAAGCGCTACGAAGTCTTCGAGACCACGTGCTGGACTCCAACGTAAAGAAACTAGAGATGCCCAAGATAGAGAGCAACCAGTTGGATTGGCGATTCATTAGGAATATGGTGGGAGTGATCTTCGAAGATATTGATGTCCACATTTTAATCTGCAGCTATTCCCCACGTTATCAGTATCTGCTGAAGACAGTACCCTGTTATTTCCATACGACCGGAAAGTGTAGGAATGGATCCGGTTGCCGATTTACACATCCAGTACCGGCAACACAGGAGTTCCAGGAGGAACTTACTATTAAGGAGGGGGCAATGTTACGAACTCAGTGATTCAGAAGCCGGTCCTGTCGCAAACTATGAATGCGACCTTATTCTTAATCTTATTTTTTTGTTGTTCCTTTTGAGTAATGAATGAAGTAATATATTATTTAGAACCACTTATGTCTTATATGTATGTAGGGCTAAGACGTCGGTAAGTAATTTACTTACCGACGTCTGATCTGTAAGTAAATCACTTACAGACGTGTTAGGATGTAGTGGAGGAAGGTCTTCCGTAAAAAATTTATAACATTACAATTTATAAAGAATTATAATGATAATCGACGGACATACAATATTATTTGGCAAGCATATTCAAAAAATGTCAATTATTTCATGAAAGTATAATGAGCCGAGCTTAATTGCAATTCGCAATTCCTTGACATGCAATGCCTGCGTTTTAAACCATCGATGAACAGTGTTCAAGAAAGACACACAACGTCACAACTGAGACAATACTAAATAAACCCATATTTCACGTGAGTGTATGTATAGCATTATACTGGAGAAAATATTCATTGAGTAATTTAACTTCTTCCCATCCAGAGAACAGATAAAATCTATTTTCCACTGTGCGAGTTGACGCTGCAACTCGAAAAAGTTGCATGCAGCTTGGCGTTTTTTTTTTTTTCGTTGGGCTCGTCGGAGCATTGATGTCACTGTTAATCAAGTTGGCAACAGGTTACGTTTCCCCTATGCCTATAGTCTCTACAGAAAGTATTTTTTGACAACTTCTTATAGAATTGACCCTTTTGTCTGGAAGATGATGAAACAACAGAGCATATAATTTGTGCCTGAACCGCCGCGGCTCGAACTAGGTATCTGATGTTTGGCAGGGTCTCTCCCACCCTTGGACCTGAAATATCATTCACCAAATAAACAATCGGCTTTGTTAAGAAGCTGAATTTGTTTGATGAAATATTATTATAGTCTGTACAGAAAGTACGAGGAGTAATAAACCCTAATTAAGTATGCAAAGCCTTTACAGGGAGCACCTAGAAATTTTTGATAAATCTCTTACTTTAAATTACATTTCTTCCGTAAATCTAAAAACCAGGTAGATCGACCCCGTATTTGTTTCAGTTGTAGCAAAATTTAGGGTTTCTTCATTGTTAAAGGATTAGCAGATAAGCGCAATAACGCAATGCAGTGGTGTGTATTTTGGGAAAAAAATACGTTTTAAATTATAATATAATAAAAAATGAAAAGAAATAATTATTGGAATACATTTATTACTTACATTTTATTCTATATCCGACTCGGAAGAGGAAGAATCGTTGTTGACATTAATAATAATGGGGTCGATTAAATCATCACAAATATTGTCAATTTTCAACATATTTGCCTCTACTTTGATAACATGCTCGATACAGTTTGTCCAATTTTCCTTTCTAACATGACTTACAGCTCTCTCAAACAATTTCACAACATCGTTTATTTTAAAAGTAGTATTTTTTTCCAACTTCCCCCTTTACCTGAGCCCATATTAATTCTATGGGATTAAGTTCACAATGATAAGGGGGAAGTCGAAGAACTGATATACCACGAGAAGAAGCCATTTCTTCTACAATGTAGGTTTTGTATTTATTCTTGTTCATTTTTGCAATTCTGTAAAGTTCTTTCCTTAGTGGATCTTTTGGAAACTTAATATTTTTCGAAATAAGCCACTCCAAAAGCTCTGCCTTACGCCAACGACTTGTGGGCAATGCTTCTCGTAACCGTGAATGGTAACTTGCGTTGTCCATAACAATAACAGCCCCTTTTGGAATCAGATCCAACATTTGAACAAACCATTCCTCGATGACATCCCCATTCATATCTTCGTGATAGTCCCCCGTGCGTTTTGAAATAAAAGTTAATAATCCACCATCAGCAAAACCTTCAGAACTTCCAACATGGACAATGATAAGTCTTTTTCCTTTTCCAGATGGTGGCTGCAAACCTAACGACAAACCTTCCACGAATGCCTGCCTTCCGCTTTTAATGTTTTCATCTTGCCAAGATTTGGAAACTGTATATCCAGCATTTATACACACATATATACAAAAATATATAAAATAATTATTGTTAGATTGGTTTGTTTTCTATTATGAATAAACTGTGTTGCCCTTCTTTATCAAACTTACTAAAATTTATGTACCTCTATCTCTATCACTTTTTTTTTATTAAAATTAGTACATCCCGTTACCTCTGACCTAAATCGTATATTCTTTAGCATAGCTGCAACTCATTCGTTCAATACAAAATGTACCTTACGGTATACCCTCTTAAAATATATTTTGGTACGTCTATGAAATCTACTTAAATGAATGATTTATTACTCCTCGTACTTTCTGTACAGACTTATAGATGAGTCGCAGCAACAAACTATCGATATGCTGATTGTACTTTTTCTCTCAGCGATTTGTCCTAGCAACAAGTCGCTGCGATTTGACGCAACGTGGAAAATGAACTTAATGCACCCAGGAAACTTGACCTAAGGAATGAAGCACCTACTCTCAGACTCTGGTTCTATGGACTTTATAAGGACTCTGGAGAGAAATTAATACAACCACTAGAACTACTCTAAAACCCCCTGTTAAGCCAATGACCTATGTAGAAAAAATTAAACTTCTGAATGGGAAATGGTACAAAGGTTTAAACAGCCTGTGGTGTTGAGCAAAACAAGCAGCAACATTTTACCAACTTACTTTTGTTATATATGGCTAAAAGGGTCATGATACAATTTATAAATTACCTATGAATGTTGGTAGGGGGGTGGAAAATAAATAAAACAAAATAACTTCAAGAGTTTTTATA
>CAJUYG010003269.1:0-22657 GCA_910591675.1 Galerucella calmariensis
AATGGATTGGACGAAGAGGTACTATTGAGTGGCCAGCTAGATCGCCAGACCTTACGCCGTTAGATTTTTTTCTGTGGGGTTATCTCAAGAACAAAGTATATGCAACACAACCAACTAGCATTGTAGACCTCAAAGACAGGATAACTACAGAAATACGGTATATTTCATCTCAAACTTTAAACAAAATTAAGGAGGAGTTTTATGGGAGACTGTGCTATTGCCAACAACTATGTGGAGAACATTTTGAGCATTTATTTTAATGTATTAAAATCAAATACATCAGGTATTTTATGTATGTGTTTAATAACTGTAAAAATAAAAATTTCATTTTGTATAATTCATAATTGACCATACATTATTTAGTTTGTTGGAATCGGTTCATTAAGAGGATTTCAAAAATATGCTACTATACAGGGTGTTGCATGAAAAAAAAACAACACCGACTATGGCATACTTGCGTGAATCACCCTGTACATTTACATTTATGTTTACATAACGCACAACTCAATTCAAAAGTTGATGTGTCTCGGCATTTTTTATAATTTTCTAAAATAATCACATAAAGAATTTTATTCCATAAGTGGTTTCCACACTGTATTTATAGTTCAAGTGATATACATTCAAGGTAATTGTAAACTTCGCGACACTCGGAATTTTATGTTATTTGTTTGATAGGTTACCTTAAATAAAACAGCTTTCTTACAGCTTTCACTGTGTTATTTATAAGATGCGACATAGGGATTCCTGTACAAAACTGTCAAACGCTAGCTAACTTTTCTACCAAATAGCGCTCATAAAAAATAATAACAGATTTGGAAAAGTCTTTGAAAAATTCAGTTCAAATGCACATTTTCTTAAATTTGCTCTGGTTTAATGAAAAAATGGATACTTATGGAAAGTCGAACTCCATATTCATACCACTTTCGAATACTTTTAACCGTCTGGGAAATAGCTACATGGTTAGGTTCACAGAAAATTTAAAAGTTAACCCTGAAGTGTGGTGGTTCGATTCGCCGCTGTGGTGAAATTTTTTCTTTTTGTTTTTACTTCTTTTTTCACAATTTTTGTCTAAAAAACATTTAATTTGAAATAAAGCAAAGTTATTTGTTTCAGACAAACAATGACTGACGTGTCATTGAAAAATCAAATAACACAGAACTACAAAATTATCACGGAATATTAAATATAAATTACAGAAGATACACTTGATGTGTCGTTTAAGAAACAAAAGATAAACGAAATGTGCTTTTTCGCACTTTGAACACTAGTGTTAGATGGTTCCGTTTTCTGTCACCAGATAGAGTATCGCTTAATAGTTACCTAATTTTTTTTCCGGGTATATTTTTAACCTGCTAAAAATACTTTCATTCAATTAACTTGAACACGCAGTTCTGTGAAAATGCGAATGTTTTCTAAGAATTCCGTCAAAATTTAACATAAATATATTAGTTTATGTAAACAAATTATACATATTTTAGCTTGAATACTTTTGAAAACTATAAGATTAATAGTAACTATTTTCGGCGTTGATTTGATTGTAAAACTGCGCAAATGTAGAAGTTTTGTTTACAAAATTTTCAAATATTTCAAGATCATCATCACCATTATGATTTGGAGAACATAATAATAAACTGCTCAATAAAAATTTAGGAAGTTTATAAATTCGGAGATTACGATACGATAATGTGCTATTGTTATCAGTTTAACGACTACCTGTTGTGGGTTTTTCTCTTGAATCAATCATGTTGGTGTTAAGTGGAAACGAAATATCTTGGAATAGAGTATACCTACTACTTTCACCCATGTCTACTATATTTACTCATCCAAATAAGATATGGTGTAGTGACCTTCAATTTTCTTCCGCCAAGGAGACCATTGTTTAATAATTTTTAAACTATACAAATCTGAGTAATGAATTGAGAAAACCAATGTTGAAGTAAACCACATTTACAGATACATTTTTAGAATTCACAGCGATAGCACTAAACACTTCCTCTACGTTTCGTTCAGTTCCTTTCGAGATTTTGTGTGATACAGTGTCTACAATAATATGCGAAAAAAATTTATAAGGACCTTATCGGCTGTGCTCAGAAATGTAAGTTTGGTATTTGTTGATTTCGGGTTAATTTATATTTATCCTTTTAAGTTATAATTATTATTATAATTATCAGTCAACCAGGGTGGTACCCTATTAGCCTGTGAAGTACTCTTAGTAATCTTCAGTGAGCGTTAATAAGAAATTTGGCAAATTAATTACATCTTTGAGCAGCACGCTTGAAGGATTCTCTACGACAAAATTTTGAGTATTTATCAAGACCCGAGGAGATAAGATAATTTTTTACTTAGTGGATATCAAAAAATTGATTGTCAATCTGATATTTAATAATTTTCAATACAAACTTTATTAGTTTTGATCAAATTTAATTCATTTTTATTTAAAACTACAGTTGTGAAAAGTATAATTGGTAAATTAATTGAATCGTTAGATGCAATACCAAATTTTTAATCCAGTTGTCAGTTTGACGTTTAATTAATTTTTAATAAAAAATGAACACCAAACTGAAAACACCACATGTAGGGTATTATCGCTGTAATACAGCGGCGATTGGATGAAATTTGACACATGACTTGAAATTGAGTAATTTGATTGGTTACTATGTTCAGTAAAAAATTATCTCAAAAATCGACACTAACATCAGTGAAAACTAAAATTTAGTCCAAACGGTTTATAGAAAATCTGCTTAATGAGTAATTTTGGGCAAAAAAAAATTATTATTCCAAGTACTTATGACGACAAAATTCAGCTATGACGTACTTTCGGATTTATATAGTGCAAGTTTATGTTGTATTTACCAAATACGACATGTTTACATATTTAATGGAATTTCCTTATAAGTTTATCTTATGGTTTTATTCTGCGGCATTTAAGCAAATATTAAATAAAACATAAATTTAAAAGAACACTTACACTATTTGTTTAACATTACATCACTAGAAATTATTTTAAATGGAAAAAAACCTCTATTTTGCATACGAATCATTTATATAATATTTATTATTGTATTTTTTAATTCCAGGTGCCATCCGAAATGGGCAACAAACCCTCGGTGTCCGAAGGTGAAGAAGAAGAAGAACGGTCCACGCCCTTGAAAGGTGCCAAATCTCTTGGTGCAGAATTGGCTAACGGTAGTGGGGTCGCCGAAGACGTCGATGAAGAATTTGAATTGCCACCACCAATGAAACCCATCCAGGAACCAATATTGGTGACATCGCCACCTCCCGGAGTTCCCGGTGTACCCGAAATTGAAGAAAATCCTTGTAAAAGGGTAAGTTGAATTTTAATATATTAATTTATCTAAAACTTTGTGGGGCTTTTAAGGTGTAGATAATTGAAATTATGAATAAAATTCATTGATATTAGTAGAACTACATATTTCAATCTGAACGACCTCCTTTTTTTTATTATTTCAATCCTCGTTCCCAATTTCACGTGAAAATAGTCAATAAAGTAGGATAAAATGAGCTACAGATGGTGATTTAATCCTAGGACATTAATAAAACTATTTTTGTTTGGAATAAATGCCAGTGCCATCATCTATTTATATAAATAGCAAGGGTGGAAAACAGGAGAATTTATTAAATAATTTCGTATTCGTTCATCGATCGTATTAGAAATATTTTTAGCTATTACATACTTTATTTATTTGTTGGTTATACTTATTACGTAGTCTTGTCTCGATTGACTGTCTCTTAAATACACTGGAAATAAGCTAACTGTTTTAATTTAAGCTTAACTAATTCGAATACTTTCCTCTAACAGCTCTTATTACTTACTCGTTTAAGTTAGTACCCTTGTCGCATAGCTAATTTCCTCCGTTTTTCGTTGAGTTACTTTAAAAACTCCCCAAGAGGAGTCTGAGTTTTCTTGGTTCAGCTTTTTCGTATATTATTATCTATATAACTCGCCATAGCTAATTCACAAACTCTTTGTGGTTAGCTAATCTACTTGTCGTTCCACGTATATGTAGAGTTTTCTCTAATATCTCATATGACTTACTCGTTTAGGTTATTACCCCCCGTCGAATAGCTAATTTAAAGACTCCTCTGGGAGTCAGGGTTTTCTTGGTACCTTATATTCGTAAACTCCCCCTTTAGCTAATTCGAATAAACTCTGTTGTGATTTGCTTTCCGTTTTACTAATTCGTAGACCTTTCTCAGCCTATTACTTTCACTCGAATAGCTAATATTCTCTTTTAGTTTAGCCAATTCACAGATTTTCTTAAAATAGTTCGGCTTTTTCGTGTGGGATAGGTCTTCACAAACTGTTTAGCTAAATCTAATATAGTTTTTTCGTAGACCTCGCCAATGTCGAATAGCCAATATTCTTTTTTAGATTAGCTAGTTTATATTAGGATCACTGGCTTAGCATGCTCATAGACTTTTGTCGGATAGCTCACATTTTCATATCGTGTTGCTAAATCATAAAATCTTTCTTGATACCTTTCTCAGCCTATCACTTTTACACGAATAGCTAATATTCTCCTTTAGTTTAGCCTATTCACAGATTTTCCTTAAATGGCTCGGCTTTTTCGTGTCGGATAGGTCTTCTTCACAAACTGTTTAGCTAAATCTAATATACTTTATTCGTAGACCTTTCTAATAAACTTTATATTGAAAAGCTAATATTTTCTTTTAGATTAGCTAGTTTATATTATGATCTCTGTCTTAGCTTGTTCATAGACTTTTGTCGGATAGCTCATATTTTCATCGTGTAGCTAAATCATAAAATTTTTCCTGATAGCTTTCTCAGCTTATTACTTTCACTCGAATAGCTAATATTCTCTTTTAGCTTAGCCAATTCAAAGATTTTCCCTAAATAGTTCAGCTTTTTCATGTCGGATAGGTCTTCTTCACAAACTGTTTAGCTGAATCGAATATAGTTTATTCGTAGACCTCTCTAATACACTTTCGCTCGTATAGCTAATATTCTCTTTTAGATTAGCTAGTTTATATTATGACCCCTGGCTTAGCTTGTTCATAGACTTTGGTCGGATATCTCATATTCTCATATCGTGTAGCTAATTCATAAAATCATACCTGGTACCTTTCACTCGAATAGCTAATATTCTGTTTTAGTTTAGCCAATTCACAGATTTTCTTTAAATAGTTCAACTTTTTCGTGTCGGATAGGCCTTCTTCACAAACTGTTTAGCTAAATCTAAAATAGTTTATTCGTAAAACTCTAATACACTTTCGGTCGTATAGCTAATAATCTCTTTTAGATTAGCTAGTTTATATTATAACCCCTGGCTTAGCTTATTCATAGACTTTTGTCGATAGCTAATATTTTCATATCGTAGCTATATCATAAAATCCTTCCGGATAGCTGGCCCGTGAGGCCAGGGCCCAGGGCGGCAAATTTTGAGGTGCGCCAAAATTTTTAAGACGACTTTCCTACCTCAACAAAATTCAATAAAGTTAGATTAGTTAGGCTAGTAGTGAAAAAAATAAACATTTGTACATAAAAAAACTCAAAAAAAGTATAATATTTACGAAAGAAAAAGGGCGCGATATAATCTCGTGACTAGGGCGCCCTCAAACCAAAAACCTCTACTGACTCTAAAGTCTAGATAATCATCTGGGTAATTCCCAATCTCATACTTCTCTCCTTAGACCCATTCTTACATAGCACAAAATATCTTTAGTTTTTGAGAAATTCCAAATTATATTCTAATTTAAATTTGAATGATTCAATGTGGACACAACATTACATTATCTCAACATTTATTTTGTACCTTTTTCGTCCTTTGAAACTTGACATAATTACTGTAAATTTAGACACGTACTTTTAAAAAATGGGAAGTTTTAGTGAATTTTATCATGAACTCAGTTATCTACACGTAGGTATCCAAATAAAGTTTACTCATAATAAAAGATCTCATTAAATAGGAACACTGCTTTAATCAATTTTAGAAACGTTAAAAAAAATAAATGTTCCAGAGGGAACAAAGTAAATAACCATTCAGCTCTATTCATATGGCGAATTAAGAAATTTGATAGATAAGTGGAATATCGCTACAAAGTATTAATTATTTTTATTATCTAATTTCTATTCCCAGAATAATTGAATGCTAAAGCTACGTAGCACGAACAATCTTGAAAACGTTTCAAGGTCTCTGTGCACAAAAAAATTGCATAATTAGGCATCTCTTGATTATTTAATGAGATCTATTATTTTATATTTCTTATCGTGCTTTTTATCTCTTCTCTTACAGCTACATTTATCAGAAAAAAAATGTATTTCTCGGTAGTCAATTTTCAGTCTGCTATTTATTTAACAATAAACGAGAACATATAATAAATTCAACGTTTAGTTGAAATTATAATTTTCTGCCTTGTCATTTAAGAATTATTAGTTTAAGTCGACTACATCATATTTTACCGTCAACTCAAATCATACTTAATCAATTAAAACAGTATTTTGATTAATGAAAATGTGTATCTGCTTAAATTATTTTATAATCAATAACACCAAGGTTGAAGAGACAATTGCTGTGAACAGGATGGATTAAAATGTCGAGATAGTCGTTACCTTTTTGAATTGGGGAACTGCAAAAAGCATTTTCCAAAAAATATATACCGTCGCCGTTACTTCAATATGTCGTATGTCAGTATTTGTAACCAAATAATAGTAACAAAATGTCCAATGTGAAAGTACCTTCAAAGACGGCTTTAAAATGTCTAAAAAATTAATTACTATCACGTAAATATCATTTTGAAAAAATATGGGCGTAATAAATAAAACATTTTTTTTTAATCCCGGAAAATCAACTTTTCTGACATACGACATATTGAAGTAACGGCGACGATACGCTTCATGGGAATTCGATGAAAATTCAAAAAAAGCATTCAGTATGAACGAATGATAAAGTCGCCGCAATCTACACTATTAAAAAATATATTAAATTTAAAAAAAAAAGTAGATTCTATACACATTTTAAAAAGTTTATCAAACTTTTTTTCAGTATTAGAATAATAAAAAAACTGTTGTAGTCTATTAACGTTTTATAACATTTCTATGCTGAATGTTTTTTTTTTGTTTTGGAAATAATTCGTTTTTGCAGTTACTAATTCAAAAAGGTAACGACGATATTATCCGGCTGCCAATTGCAGCGTAATTGTTGGGGTCACCTTTAAACTGAATTTTATAAAAAATAATCCTTCTCTATAATATATTGTTACATCAGAATAACAAAAAACTTAATGGTAGTTAGTTATTCATAGCATAAGATCAGCTAGCTAGTTCTGCTTTCTGCCACAAGGTAGAGTAGAACTATTAAATCCCCTATAGGGAATAAACTTGAGTTTTTATTTATATCATGTTGACATTTCAAAATGGCGGACTGATGCATGTGAATTGACAACCGACAACTAAATTAACCAATCATATTTCATTGTATGTATAAGTCATTTTACAATGCTATATTTTTCGGACGGATATTTAAAAAGCAAATTCCATTCTTTGTGAAACTGAACTCTTTTTTTGGGAAATTTTGACAATAAATAAATTTAGCACTGTAAAGACGGCTTTAACTTCTACATTCCTTTATCTGCAGGTCTCTAGCTTAACGTTAAAATCACTCGAAGGTGCTACATCTGCGGATTTGGCCGAAATCGAACAAATAGTAAAGGAGAGAATGGTGCGCCAAACTTAAATTTTTTCTTTTTCATTTCTAGTTTCCGAATTCATATAATATATTCATCTGTCGTTTTCATTGCATTTAATTCGGTAACTAGAAATGATTAAATCTCCTGCATGTATACAGAGTTGACTTGAGTATATTTATTTTAAATTTTATTTGTAGTTACTGTAGTATTTTGGAATTTTTAGCTTTGGTAAGAACTTAATGTTTTATAGAGACAATTTTGAATTTTATGTTTCGACTCCAATTGTTTATATGCATCGTAACCTCAAATTAATATCTACATAACATTGAACCGTGAAT
The DNA here is from genome assembly GCA_910591675.1 of Galerucella calmariensis. Classification (NCBI taxonomy): domain Eukaryota; kingdom Metazoa; phylum Arthropoda; class Insecta; order Coleoptera; family Chrysomelidae; genus Galerucella; species Galerucella calmariensis. The sequence goes on from CAJUYG010003269.1 coordinate 8,007, forward strand.
GACCCGTGAAAGAATAATTGTTCTTTGTATACCACGAGATACGTCTAGAAAAAATGCCATGTCTGATTCTTATCTTGAAAAAACAACAAATTTTTTGTATACAGAGTGGTCCGAATTTCAATAAAATATAGGGCGATGCTTTAAAATAATACAAAGTATAATACCTTTTATACATTTGTATCTATATAAAAGAAGATGAAAATCTAAAATGAGAATTGAGGAAAGAGAGCTGATAAGTTGTGATGAGCAAAGGTGAAAGATAACATCAAAGATTACAGAATAAAAATATAAGATGTTTCACTCCAGGGCGGTTTGATTCAAGTTGCTGTCCCAAACAGACGCCGCTCTCATAAATTATGTTTACGACTCGCTTTTGTTGTCAATAACGAGACCGGTAGATACCAGAGAAGTTCGAAAAGCTTATTTTATTTTAAGCTATACAGGGGTAATTAGAGAAATATATATTTAAATTGATAGGATTCTTTATCACAAAGGTTTATTTTTAAATGTTAATAATTTCGAAAAATGTTCGGGATATGAATTTGAAAAGGTAAGTAAAAAATAAACTTGAATTTTTAAAATGAATCAATTCACAGTTTTTATCCAACATCTTAGTAATTTTGTGATACTTTTTGATAATCTAGCAGATATTTATCGCAAATTCAATTAAATATACTCATTAGCCACCAGAATAATAGGGTCACTAAATCTTAAATTTTGATCTTTAAATAACGCGTATTTTTTGAATTGACAAGGTTAAAACAGTAAAAAGAGAAGCAGCTGCAGGATACCTTTATTAAAATAATTTTGGTTTATGTTTTAAATTCAATCTTTTGTCTTTCAAATCTTTCAATATACATTTGAGATTAAAATATATACGGACTCTGGTATAGAGACGTATAATATTTGAAAGGAAATTGATTACATGGATGATAAAAAGAGAATTTAGTTAATTCGTTCAAAAGGAACTGACCAATTCCCCTTTGGTTAGCTACAGAATTGAATTTTTGTGTTTTCTTGCTTAATGTACTTGTTTATATAATATCCTTATTATAAGAATAAATCCGTAATTTTGTATTAGAGAATATTACAAAATATTTAGTGTTTAAGCTTTGCTATTTAAGAGAAAAATATTAGTATGACTTTTTGCTCATTTCAACAATTTAAAAAATCTATACAACATAAATATAAAACACGAACAACCAATAAACACCGTTCTAAAATAACAGCGCTCGACGGGCGACGTCCCGTATAATACGCCAAATTAAATGCAAGTAAGGACGTAGCAACGTACTGTACCATCTGTACTGTACTGAAACATCTTATATTTTTATCTTTGATAACATGGGAGAGAATTAGTGGAGATGAAAAGGGAGAAAATATTAGTGAATAATATAGACTCTAATAAATGGGGGAAATCTGAGAAATGATGAGTGAGATCAAGAGAAGATGGGTGAAGTTGGATGAAAGATTAATAGAATAATGGGAATAGCTTCAAAGATGGAGAGAAAAGGCAGTGGTGAGCGATGTAAGTTGAGAGAAGATGGCAGTAGATGATAAATAATATGTAAAAAGATGGATGAGGATGTGTGAAAATGAGTGAAGAGCTTATAGGAAATGAGAGAAGATGAGATAAATAATACAGTTTCTAATGAATAATAGAAATTTCAGGATGTTAAGGGCTGAGACGAATAATGAAATGCAATAGGTGAGGGAAATAGAGAAATATAATGTTTGGATAACGAGATAAGGTAAAAGGAGATGGGTGAAGTTGGAAGAGGATGGGTGAATATAAGTGAAGATTATGAGAGATGGGAGAATATGAGAAAAATAATATATAATCTGATATAATAAGTGAAGATAAAAGAAGGTAGAAGAAGATGGGTGAAGTTGATTAAGAATGCTGGAAGATATCACATAAATGGGAATAAACCTGAAAAGGATGGTGAGAAAAGGCAGATGATAAGCGATGTAAGACGAGAGAAGATGGCGATAGAGGATATAATAGGTAATAAGATAAATGAGGATGTGTGAGAATGAGTGAAGATAAGTAGAGCTTATAGGAAATGAGAGAAGATGAGATAAATAATACAGTTTCTAGTGAATGATAGAAATATCAGGATGTTAGGGATGACAAGAATAATGAAAAGTAATAAGTGAGAGACACAAGAAATATGATGATTGGATAACAAGATAAGGTAAAAGAAAGTAAAAGAGGAGGGATGAAGTTGGATGAGGATGTGTGAAGATTATGAGAAATGAGAGAATATGAGATAAATCAAACAGTGTCTAATGCGATAAAAGTGAAGATGAGAGAAGGTAGAAAAAGATTGGTGAAGTTGATTGATAATGTGTGAGGATGTCACATAAATGGAAATAAACAAAAGAAATAATTGTATTTTGTAAAAAAAGAGCAATTTAAAAAATTCCCTCTCGTTCTAAGATCTAACGTTAATGGTTTTGTTCTGGCGATATTTCGATTGTAATTAACAAATCAAAAAAGTGAAAAGTTTAGTCCTCACTTTCCAACTGAAATGGAAACGTTAGTCGACCGGATTGAAACCGAACCCGTTTGGGGGGAAAAATGAAGTGTGCGACTAACACAATTTGCATCGATTGACAGCTTAATCCTTTTAAACCCGTTCAGTAACTTCGGCATTAATACCTTAGATTAATTTCACTTTAGTGATTGAAATGATAGAAAACGGAATCGAATATCATAAATGCTTCGGTATGCTATTAATAAAATTTTACTTGTGCTACATAGATGGGTGAGTTTAATAGAAAATTATAAAATAGTAAAGTCAAGTTTCCATCTTTACTTGAATTTGAGAAATTAAATTAAAATTTTACTCAGCATCTTTTGTAGGTGATAACTCGTATAAAATATGATTTAAAAACATTCTGTATAACGAATTTATTGATGACCAAATGTAGTATTTATTTATTTGGTTCATTTTAACGATGTGCACGCCGAAAACCAAAATATTGCTAATCTTTTGAAAATTCTATTTATAGAATTTTATATTAAACGATTAAGCTGGTTATTATAATTTTTTCATGGGAGTCTGTACTAGTGTGAGTGTGTGTATCTCCTCAAAGTTATTCACGAGAGATGTAATAAAAATTTCATGATGCAATTTCTTTTCGAAATAAGACGGAGCAAATATTCCGACGACTATACTAAAGTATGTGATACATTTTTCAAGATAAAACTGCATTTTTAGAAATACTACCGAATCGTGCATATTTTATAAAGTTGAACAGATTGTCTTGAGGAATAAAAAATGGGATTATTATTTAAACAGATTGTACTGGTTGCATAACTAAAAGGACCCTGAAGTATATAGGTTGCCTACTAACTTTCATCCAACCAGAAGCTCGTTTAGAATCCTCGGGACTACTGTGGGTTTGTTATTGAAGCCTCACTATAAAATCAATAATTTTTCTTCTTGAAAAAATGCAGGTGGCTACAAAGTGCTTTAAGCCAAGTCAAGTGACACTTATTATTACTCCTTCTATTTCTAACTAACTCAAGCTTGTCAAAATGTGTTAAAAAAAGGAGCTAATAATAATATCTCTTTACCGTTTAAATAAGTCTCTTCATCATGTCTAAAGAATCTGATTATAATTTTAATATTTTCTGCTCTACTCACTCCGCAATTTAACATGTGTTTGTTATTGTAGAAAACTCACGTTTCATCAGTAAATTAAAATACATTTTGCATGGAAAATTCACAAATTTGCATGATTTACTTGATACGTATACGTAGTTGAATTGCAGCATTAAATTTAATTTTGTTTATGTATTTAAAAAGATTTATTTGACTAAGCATCTTAATGGTAGTTACAGTATATATACTTTTAGTACTACTTTATGAGATTTTTTTTTATTAGACATAAGGAGTTGATTTGATCAGAAATAGTGCCAAAAAGGTCACATGAATAATATGATTCCTGTGATACACGATGACACGTAACGTCACAGACAAACACACAAATAGAGGAGTACAGTCTAAGGTCAGTGTGGCCAACAAAAAGTGATTTTTTCTGTCAAGAATGACAGTTAAGGTCTACCATTCAAAACATAAGATTTTTGCTTGTTTTTTATCATTGCGAACATCTATATTGCTTTATTAAAATAATGAATACACCCCCGAAGCGTATATCTTGAAATTTAAAATGACTTTTTAGCTGAATACTCAACATATCGGTGACCAATAATTCTAGGAACTCTTGGCAACTAACCATTTCATTTCTGTTATCTGTCACTATTTATGTAAGATGGCATTGGAAAAAGTAATTATAAGAATAGAGATACAACTAACTAGAAATGCTACAAAAATCTAATCGAAAATGGACATACACAATTAAACGAATATCAACAAAAATAAATATAACTGACATTTGACATAACTAGTGACAAAATAACAGAAATGAAATGGTGACTTGCGAAAAGTTCCTGTAGCTATTGGCCACCGATATCTTGAGTATTCAGCTAAAAAGTCATTTTAAATTTCAAGATATACGCTTCGGAGGTGTATTCATTATTTTAATAAGGCAATATAGATGATCGCAATGATAAAAAACATGCAAAAATCTTATGTTTTGAATGTTAGACCTTAACTTTCTTGTCAGAAAAAACCACTTTTGCTGGCCACACTGACCTTAGACTGAATTCCTCTATTGAAATTTCAAAAATCCCAAAATATCGGAAATGTTGCTTAATCTTGTCAACGTTGAATAATACTAAAAAAATTAAAATTCCTTTAATAAGTATAAAAAACGAAAAATATTAATTTATTTAAAATAAGGTTCTTTTTTGGTACAGTTACAGAAACATTTTAAAATAATTTCTGATTAAATTTGCACTTTCCTTTGTGTAATGTACTAATAGTATACGCTAGAAGTTTTATATTCAAAAAGTATATATCTTTAATCCTTTAATTTTTAGAGTAAAAATTAAAGTTAAATTGAAAAAAACATTGAAAATTGTTCTATTTCTTTACTTTTTTGACTGTGGTATTACAATCATAAAAAAATGAATACTCTAGTTTGCAAGTGGGACAAAACAATGTGAATAAATAGAATACCGGACACTGTATGATTTAATTCCGTACAAACTTGAAGTAATCGATACAGATCCACTGGGAAATAATAAAAGAAAAACAATTAAGCCATTTCCGAGGCATTTACTGTTAGTTTATATGTGGTGCTTGCTCTAGCAAACACTATTTCAGTCGAAAACGTTTCAAAATAAAAATATAAAGATAAATACTTATGATGAACAAAATATTTAAAAGATAATCTACAGCGATTTAGTGAAATATTTATTCAATTCTTACAGGAACAGCATTCCGAAAACCAAGAACGTCATTCCTTAATGAGAGATGCTAAATCAGAAAATGCCATTTCAGACTACGGAGATATCTCAGCTCAAGGTAAGTCATGACTTTTTACTCATATTTTTTTATTTATTATAGGTAGATTTATCAATTTATAAAAATTTTGCTCAGCTGTCGCTTGCCGGACATTAATCGTATTCTTTCAAAAACTCACGTATATAGTCTTTCTTAATTCTTCCTGAATTTTTTATACTTTTGCAAGTTTATCTGAAGCCGTGAAAGGAATACAGTCGAAAACATTCGATATTGCCACGTTTAACTATGGAAAAGCCAAAGTGCTAAGTATGTAGTGATAATAATTGGAAAAGGGACTTTTTATTATTAACAATATGATTAAACATTAATTATTTAATGTGCTTGTTTCCTTGGATCTTTTCTATTAACATTATTTTTCAATTTATGAATATTAAAAGATAAGCACTTTTCCAAATTTGTCATGGGATTCTTCAAGCTCTGGCAACGTTGTACGAAAACCATATTACCACACACTCCGAATTACATATCGAAAGGCCTAACCAGCTGACTTCTTATTGACAAGCGCGTGCGTGTGTTCTTCCCTCTTACTTCCTCAATTGACTGATATTGATTTATCCAGTGGCGTTGGTATTGTCAGTGACCTTTTTATTTTCAGTTTTATTTGGTAAAATAAGTACCATACGTCATTTGTACGTTTATGACAGATATGCGCCATGTTTCCTCGCCTCTTACCCATGCCCCGTAGCTTCAGATAAACTTGCCAAACTATATGTTCCTCCTTTTCATAAATAGCATTAATTCTAATAAAACTCCTGACATCTTCGGCTCTAGAACAATCGCGATCTAAATTCTTTTGTTGATATTTACTTCGAGCTGATTCGTAGGGGAGATAGGGACATTTTTTTGAGAATACATATATTAAAATCGTATGTCCTGTTTATTATTTAAGGTTTCTCCAATGAAGGCACGTCGTCAGCTTTCAGCGGTGATGAAAGTGACAAACCGTCTGAGGACAGTATAGATGCAGCCAAAAAAACAGAAAGTCTACTGAAGAAAAGAGAATACGTTTTAAAAGAATTGATCGACACCGAGGAAGCTTACGTCAGAGATTTGTCTTTAATAGTTGATGGTTACATAGCTGCTATTAAGGATCCCGAATGCGACATACCCATGCCCGAAGATTTGAAGGATGGCAAAGACAAATTAGTATTTGGAAATATTGAAGTTATCTATGATTGGCATAAAAAGTAAGTTGATATTTGCTAGTTTTCCCATAAATTTGTAACATATATATCAATGTCCCTTAATCTATGTCGCGAATGTAAAGAATAAGTTGAAGAGCAAGAAAAAGTAAACCGCATTTACACATCTACATATTATTAGAAAAGAAGGACCACTAAGATGTAACTGCAACATTCAACTGAGTACTAAATTTGTCTAACGACATGATAGAAATGCTAGTTTTAAAATTTGATAGTGTGTTGAATTTTATGATGCACATAAAACCACTTTATGACCAAAACCATTAGATTTAAATGTAACATTTTATAGGCTACATAGTCAAATAATTTTAGATGTAAAGAGCACAAAAATCTAGTTGGAATAAATTAGTTTTTGAGAAAAAAATACAAATTCACAATATGGTGTTCAACTAAATTATACACATAACTTGTAAATGTCTTTACCACCGTGATGTCTGTACAATTTTTTCCACTACTAGCCAAATTTAAGACAAAAATTAAATTTCTAAAAAAATTGAGTAGCACATGAATGTAAATTTTGATGCAGATTGACATATCCACTAGTAAAACTTATTTTCAAACAATGTTTCACTCTTCACTATCTGTTTTCGCTCCTCACCTAACCCATACATTATGAACGCACTCCTTATGTCATCAGTCATTTTTGGTTGAGCGCGAATTTTAAACTAATGGTCTTCTTTATTCAAATAATTTCATCTTGATAGGTAATTTCAAGCAGCAGACATTCTCCTTGGTATTCAAAATCATGTTGCACAATTTTTTTGTAGAAACTTTCAAAACGTTTGAAATTGTCCACTATTGACCTAGGTTAACAATAAAAAATATAGAGTTGAATACCCTGTTGTTCTTTGAAAGTCCATTTTCTTGGTCTAAATAAGTATTTTTATGTTTCGCACTAAAACTGTCTTGATAGGTTTCGAAATAATACCGTCAATAAATAAATAAATCCTCCAATAATGATGACTTAGTATCGGCTTCTTCTTCGAATATGTTTTATTTTTAGATTTCATTCGCCAATTCCATTTAACAATAATATTTATAATCGTCCATTGTTCTTCAAAGAGTGCATTTTCAAGAAAATTATTCTTATAAACTTTCGTAAATTCTCGATAATTTAAAAAGGAACAATCAGTCTAAATAAACAACAGAAATTACAATTCGTTGAAGGAAATGTAAATGACCGCTTTATTTACTTAACAGTAATTATTATATGATTCATTTTTAAAGGTGTGGATCACTGCAATAAATAAAACTGACTTATCAACTTATCGTTTGTTTAAATTTTATAAATGTGAATTTAGACAATACCATCCATGTCTAAATAAAACATTGCAATCTTTATTTTTACTAAAGGAAAAATCGGAATGGACTGGTTGAAACCAGTGTAGTCAAAATTAAAGAAAAAGACCTTTTCAAAGCAATATTCACCACCTTTACCAACCATTTATAATTTAAAAGTGGAAATATTTGAATTTTATGTTACATTTAATAGCATTGTTAATTATATCCACTTTTTTCTGGTTTTAAATGACTTTTTCTGTTTTTTCTCATTTATTTCAACTGGCATGGACTTTTACAAAAAATTCAATTTGATTTTTTACAGGTAGTCTCAAAAATTATATACAGCTGGCTCAAAGTGTTATTTATTTACTCCTTATTAACCGAATCTAACACACTGTGATTGTCAACTCTCAAAAATGATAAACAATTTTTAAAAAATTGTAAATGAAACGGACTTTTAGAAAAAGTGGATTTTCGCCATCTCTCTAAAAAAATCCTTGACTGCTACTATCATATTTTTTCCATAAAGCCATGTCCACACCAAAAAAACAGAGGAACATTTTATTGCTGGTATTTACAGGCAGCAGCAGCAGCTGCAATTGTAATTATTTTACAAAAACAGAAAAATCGAGTCCGTAAATGTTGGAATCGACCAAGTGTTTTAGTCAGAAATTCACATGGTGTCATACGTCTTCTAAGTTCATTAAAGAAAGATGATACAATATCGGAATGTATTGGAAATGGATATGTAAAAAAATTTTGTCGTATGAGTAGTACTGGTTTGGAATGGTTACTGTGCAAAATTTCACATTTAATTCAAAAAGATGATACGAACTATAGAGCTGCTGTATCTCCATTGGAACGCCTCCTATTAACACTTCGATTTCTTGCAGTGAGGAACAAGCAACAACATGTCCACACTGATAAAAATACCGTTGAGAAACAAAAAATGTTTACTAATGTCTCCTTTGATCTTTGCCGCTTAATATGGAAACAAGCAACTATAGGAACTTTTGTTGCAACAGTAAACAACAAGGAACTTAAATAAACTTTTGGCAACATTCAGAAACAAGTTCCAGGAACGAGCAACATAAACAATGTTCCTATGTGTCGCTTTCGGTGTGGACGTGGCTTTAGGCTCCTCCTCCTTATAAAGTGTATTTTTAACTTTCAAACGAAACCCATATAAAATATTCTGTCGATATTTATTTTTATTTTCCGTTTCAGTTTCTTCATAAAATCGTTAAAACAAGCCGTAGAAAATCCCATTGAATTAGCTTCGCTTTTCAAACGCTACGAACGCAAATTGCAAATGTACGTCATCTATTGTAAGAATAAACACGTATCCGAATATATCGTTTCCGAATATCTAGAAACTTATTTTGAAGAATTACGAGTAAAATTAGGACACAAATTACAACTGTGCGATCTATTGATAAAACCAGTTCAAAGAATCATGAAATACCAATTGATGCTTAAAGATATTTTAAAATATACTGAGCGAGCCGGAATTGCTGCGGAAATAGAACCGCTTAGAGCGGCGTATAATATTATGGTGATCGTACCGAAGACTGCTAACGATATGATGGATGTTGGAAGGCTACAAGGATTTGGGGTTAGTATCGATATTCAGTAGATATTTTAAGCCGCCATAAGCACTGTAGTTCGAAAAATAACCGCTATGTAACATTGACAGATAATACCAAATAATTTTACATAAGGTGCATTCTTTTTTGACAGATCTTAGCTCACTTCAGGTAATATAATCCGAGATGAAGTAATGTAAGCAACAAAAAGAACGACACATTCGAATTAAACGCGCGAAATATAAGATAAAATTCGTACCAGTATCTAATGAAATAATTTTTTCCATAATTCCATAGATAACAATCACTCAAAACCAAAGAAAATTAGATTATATTGTTTAAAACTCAAACAAATCAAATATTCATCCATCCTCTCCACTCTATTTTCATCTCGGGTCACTTGGGAGTAAGTAAAAAAGAACGCGCTCATAGAGATCTCAGTCAAAAAGAACGCACCTATAGTAATATTCAATACACTGACATTTGACAGATGACATAGAGCTATACAACAATACTTTGATATCTGACATAACTATTTGAAGCGGGAACCTAATTAGTCTTTGAGGTTATTTTTTGATGTTCTAACAGTAAATTGTTGATTAGACATCGTGAATTTTTTTAACATACATGGTGTTTATTTTTTTTCAGGGTAAAATTACTGCACAAGGAACACTTCTTCTTCACGGAATGTTAGTAGTGTCCGATTTACCGGGAACAAACCAGATAATCGGGAAAAATAAGGACCTACACGTATTTTTCTTTGAACAGAGTATTATATTTTCAGAAATTGTGGGGAAAAAGACTCAGTTTACTAGTCCGCAATACATCTATAAAGCTCATATACAGGTAAGTTGATAAAAATCATGTCTTTATGTCCTTCTGTTATGGGTAAGTTGATAATTTTGGAACCGATGATAATACTCGACCCTGAACACAATGTGATGCCTTTTGGCTGAAATATTATTTATTAATTATTTAAATTATTATTATGGTATTATTATGAATAAAGACATACATTCCCTTGAAGCTAATTTCTATAAAGCATGAATCGTTGACAAATATGAAAGAGAAAGGTCTCACGTAGGATGTCAAGTTCAGAGCGTGAAATAAACATAAACAGAATTGTTTTATATTTACAAAACCCTGAACTTGACTCGTCGTATAAATATGTTAACGAAAGTGTTTTAACATTCATTCTAATGCATTCTAAATTATTCTAAATCAATTCTAATCAATTCTAATTCATTACTTAATTATTCTAAGATGTCCTAAAGACATTCAAAGTGTATTCTATTCATCGTAATCATTTTAATTAATATTCTAATTAGTACTAGTAATAAGTGGGTTAATTAATGTATAATAGTAAAGTAAGGTAATAAAGAGAACATGACCCAGTGATTCCAGTAGTTCTTTTTATTCCTGTGAGATGACACACCAAGTGACCAGCAACACCACCTAGTCGGAGGCCCTTCCACACTTCTAATGCACCAAGTATCCATTGTAGGATACATACATTACAACAATTTACACACTACATTACCAGTACACAAACACTTCTACCTCCAGTACCTGAAGAAGTTAGTTTCACTACACCGGCAATGTAAGCCGTGCTAACTACCTATCATGAGCTGCTTCAGTCAAAGTCTTTTCTATTCAATCTTATGATTCTTTCTGACGATATTTTTCATGTTTCATAATTTTAGGTGAACAAAATGTCCTTGGAAACGAGCGACGATTGTTTTATATTAAAATCGACGGATCCGAGTCGCAGTTTGGGGTTTGTATTGCAAGCCGCAACTGCGGAATTACATCAACAATGGTTCGTAACATTCTACGATACCCTCCAAAAACAGAGGGACTTCCTCAAAGCCATCCAAAGTCCCATAGCTTATCAAAAAGAGTTGACCACAAAAGAAGCGTGAGTATCTAAAACATTTTTTCCTTTTCTCCCGTCTACACACCGGTCTCAAATCCATTATATTATGCTAACTCTGGTTGTGATTATGTTAAATTTTTTAATATAAGTTTTATGGACTTTTTCGTGAAGATATTTATATTATTACACGCCATATTGTAGGTTTTATAATGATTATCATTATTTGGATAAAACACAACTTTCAGTACACTTTTTCCAAAAATAATAATTTTTAAAGAGTTGTGGTTTATTCAATGTATAATTTTTTAATTCCTGAGGTACAAATTATTTAAACCCCAAAAAATATATTGTGGTAATCAAAAATGTCCAACAATATGGTATTGTCACTCGATATTTATCTTAGATGTCTGTTTAAATTTATGTATTTGTACAGTTTAAATTGAAACTGAATTATGTATTCTTATTGTGTAAAAAAACCATCAATCAGTGTCGAATAAAACATTATTATACGATACAATCCAAAAATCTTTAGCAAAGGATCAGTAGGATCTGATTTCATAAAGAGAATTTTCCCTCTTCTACTTGTGGTCACTACAGGAATGGTGAACACAAAACAGTCTAACCTATAGAAGTGAAAGTTTATAGGATGACCTTGAATACAAAAAGAGGTTTCAAACCCATCCACCTGAAGCACTATTTGCAATTGAGTTGTCGAAACAGGCCTGGCAGCTAATGCCTTTAGCACGAAAAGAAGAAAAGATTTTAAAATTCATCAAAGTTGTCATATAGTTGTTGTCATCATTGTCTTTTATAGATTGTTCCCTTTTTCCATTTGCTGCTGTTATTTGTGTTTTAAATAGGTACTGTGAGTCTCATCAAGTGTGATAATTCATAATATTTATAATGGTTGGTGTGAAGTGAAGTGAAGTTGGCGTTCCTGGGTGTACAGACATTACATCAAAACGACATAGGTTTCCCAAACATGACCCTTCGTTGTTAAATGAATGGGTTACCTTTATTCGCAATCAAAAACTAAAGGAATTAAGCGCTGAACAGATTTATAAATCCTACAAAGTTTGCAACAGATATTTTAAACCACAATATATTGTTATTGGGACCAAAAAGGGCCTCACTCGCAAAGCTGTTTCTACAATCCTTCCAGGATTGATCAAAAAGTGATGGAAAATACGTAATATTATCACTCTCAGGTATTACTTAGCGCATGGTAAAATGTAAATTGCATTTAGGAATTCCTAATTTTTCCCTGAAAAAAATAAACACCATAAATGTTGAAAAATTCACGATGTATGTTAAAAAATTCACGATGTATAATCAACAATTTATTGTTGGAACATCCAAAAATAACCTCAAAGACTTATTAGGTTCCCGCTTCAAATAGTTCTATGTCAGCTATCAAAGTATTGTTGTATATCTCTATGTCATCTGTCAATTGTCAGTGTATTGAATATTACTATAGGTGCGTTCTTTTTGACTGAGACCTCTATGTGCGCGTTCTTTTTTACTTACTCCCAAGTGACCTGAGATGAAAATAGAGTGGAGAGGATGGATGAATATTTGATTTTTTTGAGTTTTAAACAATGTAATATAATTTTCTTTGGTTTTGAGTGATTCGTTTAAGGTATTACCTGACTTTAGGAAATGGTTAGTGAAATCGGGCATTAGTCATTCAAAAAACAAACGTCCATTAAAAAAAGCACTATGAAATAGTTCTGAACCCATCCACTGCGATCGCTGAAGTTCTTCTTCCCCTATTCTGTTTTTCGGCCTCAGCTGCCTTGCCTATTTCGACAATTCAATTGCAACTAGCGCTTCAGGTGGATGGGTTTGACACCTCATTTTTTCATTCTAGGTAATCCTATTGGACTTTCACTTCTATAGGTTAGAAAAATTGAATAGTTTGATTGAAATCAATTTGACACTGATAGATGTTGACGTTTCCAAATTGTAACCTTTTAGGGCCTGTTACCACTTGGATTCTGTTTTCACAGTACCTCTAAAGAGACGGTTATTACAATTTACATAACAATGTTCACATTTAGACGGATACGAGAATAAAAAAGGATTAGGGTTTTTAGACGGACGTTTTGCCTACGCGCAGATCCGTCTAAACGCTCGGATCGGATATAGTGTGTGAATAAATCTTCTGCACCTACCCGCGAATCGCCGCCGATATCCTTTTAAACATCATTCCGGTTTCGGTGCTCGTGCAAAATGGAAGTCGATGCTTGTGCTTTGATGTCGACACAACATTGGAGGAATGTCCCAACTGAAAATCTTTCTTATAGAATAGGATGCACCCAATGTTTTCTTTTACTTCCTCTTCTAAAATGCCACCACAACACTGGAATGTCGTCGTCATCCACAAGGCCGTCTTATACTTGGGCACACGATAATTTGGGGCTCTTTTAGAAAGTAAAACAGCGAATTATAATAACATTTTTTTACTAAGTATGTTATTTATCATAGGTAATAAAATACAGTATATATCTGACTGAACACAAACTGATCAGAGCTGGTGCAAGTGTAGAAAACACACGTCCGGTCGCCGTCTTCCGTTTAAACAGATGTCTAGGTTGTAACGGGCCCTTACTTTCCCAAACGAAAAATCAGTGTGTGCGGCATTTCCGTAAACTTTTCAAAATAATAAAACAACTCATTTCAAGTTCTTATCTACATTGTTTCTTGATAAGGATAAGTGAATTGTGATTAAAAAAAATATATGGTGATGGGACTAAAAAATATAAATATGAAATCCAAAAAATATTTTGATTTAAAGTATTTTATTTTAGAAATCCATCAAATTTGATGGTTTACATGAAATTATAAATATTGTTTGGCTTTGTCGAAAGTTTATATGTACCCTATTACACTCATGAATCTTGGCAAATTTAGATAGACACTATACACTAAAGATGCTCATGTTCTGTCCATAAAGAAAATGGCAAAACATTAAGATTCGTTTATTTATTAGAAGTTTAAATCAGTAGCGTGGATCAAAATTATCATCATCTTTAAATAGTTAGTTTGTCGAGAGGGTTGCATACGCTAGAATACGTTGACAACTACTTTCGGTTCCTGTTCAGACTTGCACTTACTCGCTGGAAACGTCCTCACAAACATGACTTCTACAAATATTTATTTTGATTGTCCAGATTGTCGGAGTTGTCATTCTATGCAGACAATAGTTACACTCAGTGACTCGGATATGCAACTTCCTACAAATAATGTAAATGACAATAAAGGG